>ML304164.1:2161-147811 GCA_005239505.1 Nicotiana paniculata
TATATATATATATATATAACACGTTTCGTTGTACTACTTTAACTACATATATAGCATGTTAGAGTATATGTTAGTGTATTCATCTCTTGTATTACAAAAGTGTTAGCGGATTACATTTATATTATTTAGATAGTAAATATAAAAGTGATTTTTAATTTTGACCAATGTTGACCTAATAACCGACCAACTTTGGTCGGTTATTTTCCAGAAATTAAACAATAGTGACCACTGTCAATCGCTAAATGCTTCCCCTGTATTAACCGACCAACTTTGATCGGTAATTTTAAATAAGATTTACTTATATTTTATAAAAATTTTAAAAAATAATATAACTATAATTTTATAACTAGGTCCCACATTACTGACCAAAGTTGGTTGGTAATGTCAAAGTTTCTTTGACCAAGCAAGTCTGACCAGCTCGGTCAACTTGTTAACCAGTTCACCGACCAAATACCGACCATCCTTGGTCGGTAAGCTGTTTAAAATAAATATAAAATATTTTTCTCCCCTTTTCCGACCAACTTTGATCGCTTTTTTTGAACGACCAATTTTGATCGCAAAAATTTTGTCGGTAAGTACCAGATTTCTAGTAATGAGCGAAAGCAATATTAAAAGGGAGAAGGAAAGAAGATAAATCATATACCAGAGAATGAAAGCGAAAAAACCACATAGACCACGAAAAGACTACATTCATCATTAATCCTCCTCATCGTCATTAAGTTGTATTCTTCAAAGTGAAACTTAAAACAAGAAAAAGCCTTAGTTTACAACAACATAACTATTCAGTAAAATAATGTAATTGGAGTTTCGAGTGGGTAATGTGTACGAAAATAGTACCCCTATCTTACGAAGTTAGAGAGATTGTTTCTGATAGCTCCTAAGAAAAAGATCTTAGTTTGAGGGTACATAACTCTTAGAGTTTAACGACCCGGCCGATCACTTTTAGTATTGTAGTCTCATTCCCCATTTATTGCTTGTTCCATGTTCAATTATAGTTATGTGATTTACCGGGGTGGTTGGTTTGATTTTGGGGATGTTTCAGAACGAATTGGCACTACTAAAAAACAACAAATTTGCGACTGTCAAACTAGTCGCAAAACGGTCGAAATCGTATTTTTTCGACCGATTTGCGGCTGAAAAGTGTCAATCGAAAAACACGTGGTCGCAATATATTTGCGACTGAATTAGTCGAAAAATTGTGATGGATTCAGTCGCAAATTGAAAAAAGCAGGGATATTTAAAATTATGCAATTTGCGACCGAATCAGTCGCAAATTTAGCGATTGATTCAGTCACTAAATAGAGTTAAAAAAATAAATATAAATAAAAAGTTTCGATTGGTCAGTCGAAAAATTAAATTAAAATTAGTTTTTAATTAATTATTCCGATTGAAACATTCGTAAATATTGATTATTAATTAATTAAAAATATTAAAAATTCTCCATTTGCGACTAATCCAGTCGCAAATTTAATTAAATATTGTTAGAAATTTTTAATTTTTGACTGAATCAGTCGCAAATCTGGGTAATTCCTGGTGAAATTTGCGTCAGATTCAGTCGCAAATTTGGGCATTTTTAAGCAGAATCTTGCTGTATTTCTAATTACACCACCTGCCAAATAAAACATCCAACCAAACACCTAAAAATTAATCGAAAACCTAATATAACAATCCAAAACCCAATATCTACTACAAAACGAACAGTAATATTTATAGCAATTCAACCAACTAATGAACAACCAACTATCAAACAACATAAACTAAACATGTCTCTAACTTCAACTCTAAAACATTCAAATAGCCTATTCAGATTCAGTCTCCTCCTCAGACTCAAATTCCATTGCAGCTCCTTTCTTGCTTTTCTTTTTTAATAATTTTTGGATCAAAGCCTGAGTTGCTTGAAATTCTTGCGACATTTGATTCACTTTTTGACGCATAACTTCTATGTCTTCTTGGGAAACTGATGCCATAGTGAATAATATTGCTGGTGGATAACTGGAGAATGGTTGTACTCCAATCCCGTAGACTCGACCTTTATTTATTATTTTCACGAGAAATAAAGAAAAAAGAATAAAGGAAGTTAGAAAATAAACAAGCAACTTTCAAATTAATACCAAAGTGCATCTTATCCATGTATATGTAGTTAAGCCATGCATAACAAATAACACAACTTGCATATAACACGACAAGGTGATAAAATAAAAAACACCTAACAATTAACTAAATTGGTCGATTTCCAACCAAGAGAATAATACATTTTCTTTTCTTTTAGGTACATTCAAGCCATCCCAAAGAGCCAATGCATTAAAGAATCTAATTGGTTTTTGTACCATAAAGTCTATTGAAAATGAAGAGGGGACAACATTATACAAGGAGTTGATATGGAAACCCTTCATTGAATAAATATAGTGTAGAACAATCTTGCAAAGAGAAGTCCTTTAACGGCTAACCTATCATCGTCCATGAAATTTCTCTTAATAATTTAGCATTTTTAAATGATAATAATAATATCCCAAACCAATTTGTACACATCAATATATAACATTTCTTTCGCTTAGTTAGTGATGCTTAGAGGGCACCTTTTGAATATGTTAGAAAGCAGAATGGTTGAAAATTGGAGTTCTTTATCCTAAATTCAGTTCTTTCTAGCAGTTGGGCAACTTATAATCTCGTTAACTTTGTCTACGATATGTTAAGTCATTAAGTGGGGTATACACAGCTTGATTTCGTTAACTCTAGGATAACACTATTGGCAGGTCAGTGGAGATTGCGCACAACGCCAACCCCTTATCAACAAACATTAAGACAATTTTTTTCCTCTCAGAACATGACACCAACTTTTCTCGCTCTTTTTCTTCTACTGCTGGCTACTACTGCTGTTGTTTCTTGAATATAAGTGGAGAAAACTAAAACAAAAATCTTTTAATTTCAGCTTTGCCATGACAGCCATTACTACTGCACTGCTCTGTCTCTTCCTTTCTCTTTCAAATCGTGATTGTCAAACAAATTTAATTTTTTGTAAATGACAAATGAGAGTTTAAAAAAAAAAAAAAAAGAACAAACAACACTCAATTGAGGAAAATTGAGGTGAATTTTCTGTTGTATTCTTTTTTTATCCCAAAGAGTTTAGAGTATTCCCAGAACAAACACCAATTTATCAAATAAATCTTTTCCACGGTTGGGTAAAACGAAAGGGTGAGGGAAGGGGACGTATATAGGGGATGGATTTAACAAAAAGGAAGGTTGGAGAAGAAGATGGAAGAGAGTGACATACCTTTTTTGGCGAGCAGCAGGCTGGGGGGTCTGGGTCTCAATGGAGAAAAAGGAGGAAAGAAAGAAAGAAAAGAGAAGAAGAAAGAAATCGAGGCAGGGCTAGGATTTTAAAAAGAATCTACGACTGCTTCCGTCGCAAAACTAGAGACCGTTTCAGTCGCAACTTTAAAAAAATAATTTGACCAAAGTTTAAAAAAATTTGCGACCGGAACGGACACAATTGGTCAAATAAAATTGTTTGACTTTTAGTTTCCGACTGAATTCGTCGCAATTTTTTATCTTGAATTTTTGCGCCAAACATTGCGACCAATATTGTCGGAAAAATAGTCGAAATAATTAAAAATAATTTAACAAATATTATTTTTGAAAATTACAACCGAACTAGTCACACATCAGCTATTTTTTAGTAGTGTGGGACATTTAATTCAAAGGTTGGAAGCTTAAGTTGAAAGAGTTTACCAGATGTTGGCTTATCTATAAACGACTCCGGAAAAGAGTTTTGATGGTTCCGATAGTTTTGTATGGTGATTTTGGACTTAGGCATATGTCCGGATTTGGATTTGAAGGTTCGTAGGTTATTTTGGCTTGATTTGACAAAAGTTGGAAAGTTAAAAGTTTGGAAGGTTGAGAAGTTTCATCGAGAGTTGACTTCGTTGATACCGGGCGCGTATTTTATGATTTGTATGCAAAATTTGAGGTCAATTGGAGTTAGTTTGATAGGTTTCAACACCAATTTTAGAAGTTGGAATCCATTAGTTTCAATAGACTTGAATTGGGGTGCGATTCATGTTTTTGATGTTGTTTGGTGTGATATGAGGCTTCGGCTAAGTTCGAAATATGATTTAGGATTTGTTGGTATATTTGGTAGAGGTCCCAGGGGCCTCGGGTGTAATTCAGATAGTTGACAGAGCTTGATTGCACTTTGGCAAAGTGCTGAAGTTTCTGGATTTGGTGCATTCGCACCTGCGGAGGGAGTGGCCGCAAATGCGGCACCGCAGGTGTGGCGTCTTGGTCGCAGGTGCTGAATGGAGGGAGGTAGTGAGGTCCACAGGAGCGTGTGAATTTCCGTAGAAGCGCTTTCGCTTTTGGGATGAGGATTCCACAGGTGCAGAGTGAGGCAACTTGTCTTGATCGCAGATGCACGACCATGACGTTGGCGATGCCGGGATTTCCTAGGATTAAGTGGAGAGGTTCTCTAGAATATGTTCCCAGTAGAGCGATCTCATATTTGAAGGCCTAACTAATGTTTTGGAAGGGATGTTTGGCATATTTGGCCTTTGTGAGGGATGTTGGGGCTGATACTCCTACCATTGATTCTATTCTGGTTGTGCGAGACTTTCCGGATATGTTTACTACAGACCTTTTGGGCATGCCGCCCGAAAGGGACGTTGATTTTGGTATTGACTTAGTGCCGGGCAATCAACCCATTTTTATTCCTCCATATTGTATGGCACCGGCAAAGTTGAAGGAATTGAAAGACCAACTTTATGAGCTTCTTGATAAGGGTTCATTAAGCCTAGTGTGTAACCTTGGGGTGCAGCGGTTCTGTTTGAGAAGAAAAATGATGGTACTATGCGGATGTGCATTGATTATAGTCATTTTAACAAAGTTACAATTAAGAACAAGTATCCTTTGTCGCACATTGATGACTTATTTGACCAGCTTCGGGGAGCTAAAGTGTTCTCTAAGATTGATTTGAGGTCTGGGTATCACCACTTGAAGATTTGGGATTCCGATATTATGAAGACGACATTCTGGACTCGTTATGGTCATTACGGGTTCCTTGTGATGTTTTTGGGTTGACCAATGTCTCAGCACCATTCATGCATCTAATGAACAATGTATTCTAGCCATATCTTGATTCATTTGTCATAGTATTCATTGACGATATGATGGTGTACTCACGTAGCCAGGAGGAGCATGTGCAACATTTGAGGATTATAATACAGACGTTGAGGGAGGAGAATCTTTATGCTAAATTCTCCAAGTTTGAATTTTTGCTTGATTCTATGGCGTTCTTGGGTCACGTGTCCAATGAGGGGATCAAGGTAGGTCCGAAGAATATTGAGGCAGTTCATAGTTGGCCCAAACTGTCTTCAGCTATGGAGATTCGGAGCTTGCTTGGCTTGGCTAGATATTATCGCCGCTTTGTGGGGGTCTTCTCATCCAATGCTGAGAGTGTGAGGAGATCTTTCAGAAGCTCAAGGATTCCTGGACCACAACTCTAGTTCTAGTTTTGCCTTCAGCATCGGGTTGATCTACAGTATATTATGATGCTTCTCGAATTGGTATTGGGTGTATCTTGATGCAAGAGGGTTGGGTAATTGCTTATGCTTCTCGCCAGTTGATGCCCCATGAGAAGAACTACTTCGTTCACGATTTAGAGTTTGAATCCAGTGTCCACGCATTGAAGATTTGGAGACATTATCTCTACAACGTGTCTTGTGAGGTGTTTACCAATCATCGAAGTCTACAACACTTGTTCAAGAAAATGGATCTCAATTTGAGGCAGTGGAGATGGTTGAAGATGTTAAAGACTATGATAGTACCATTTTGTATCATCTCTTGAAGGCCAATGTGGTGGTCGATGCCTTGAGTAGAAATACGGTGAGTATGGATAGCCTTGCATATATTCCTCTTAGTGAAAGACTGCTTGCATCAGATGTGCAGGCCTTAGTCAATCAGTTCATGAGGTTAGATGTTTTGGAGCCTAGTCGGATTCTAGATTGCATGGTTTCTTGGTATTCTATATATGAGCGCATCAGAGAGCATCAGTATGACGACCCCCATTTGCTTGTCCTTAAGGACACGGTTCAGCACAGTGAAGCCAAGGTGGTTTCTATTGGAATGGTGGGGTGTTGCAAATGCAGGGTCAGATTTGTGTGCCCAATGTGGATACATTACATGAGTTGATTCTTGAGGAGGCCCACAATTCGTGGTATTCCATTCATCGGGGTGCTGCAAAGATGTATCAGGATTTGAGGCCAATATTAGTGGAGAAGAATGAAGAAAAATATAGTGAAGTATGTGGCTCGGTACTTGAACTGTCAATAGGTGAAGTACGAGCACCAAAGGCCGAGTGGTTTGCTTCAGAGGCATGAGTTTCCTTGAATGAAAATGGGAGCGTATCACCATGGACTTCGTTGTTGGACACACACGGGCTTGAAGAAATTTTATGCTATTCGAGTGATTTTGGATCAGTTAACCAAGTCTGCACATTTCATTCCGGTCGTGACTACCTATTCTTCGGAAAGGTTGGCTAAGATTTATATCCGCGAGATTGTTCATCTTCACGGTGTTCCAGTGTTCATTATTTATGATCGGGACAAGCAGTTCACATTACAGTTTTGGAGAGCAGTGCAGCGAGAGTTAGGCACATGGGTTGAGTTGAGTACAACATTCCATCCTCAGACGGGCGAACATTCCCAGCGCACCATTCAGATATTGAAGGAAATGCTACGCACTTGTGTTATGGATTTCGGTGGTTCTTGGGATCAATTTCTACCACTTGTAGAGTTTGCCTACAATAACAACTACCAATCAAGTATTCAAATATCTCCATATGAGGCCTTATATGGGAGGCGTTTTCAATGTCTAGTTGGATGGTTTGAGACAGGGGAGGCTAGGTTGTTGGGCACGGATTTGGTTCAGGATGCCTTAGAAAAGTTCAAGTTAATTCAGGTTCGGCTTCGCGCCGCGCAGTCTGGAAAGAAAAGTTACACCGAGCGAAAGGTTCGTGATATTGCATATTTGATGAGGGAGAAGGTATTTCTCAGAGTATATCCTATGAAGGGTGTGGTGAGGTTCGGGAAGAAGAGAAAGTTAAGCCCTCAGTATATTGGCCCTTTAAGGTACTTGAGAGGATTGGGGAGGTGGCCTACAAGCTTGCATTGCCACATAGTCTATCGAGTGTTCATCCAGTGTTTCATGTTTCCATGCCCCTGAAGTATTTCTTGTGATTCGTCTCATGTTTTAGACTTCAGCACAGTTCAATTAGATGGAGATTTGACTTATGATGTGGAATCAGTGGGCATTTTGGACCAGCAAGCTTGAAAGTTGAGACCAAAGAGTATAGCTTCAGCGGAAGTACAGGGGAGAGATCAACCAGTTGAGGAGGCTACTTAGGATATCGAGAGGCAGTTATGCATAGCAGCAATCCACACTTATTTGAGACAAAAAGTATGACTATAGACCCGTTCGAGGACAAACATTTATTTAAGAGGGGGAGAATGTAACGACCCGACCAGTCGTTTTGAGTATTGTGGCCTTGTTCCCCCACTTATTGCTTGTTCTATGCTCAATTGTGGTTATGTGATTAACCAGGGTGGCTAGTTTGTTCCGGGGATGTTTCAAAATAAGTTGGGGCACTTAGTCCCAAGGATGGAAGTTTAAGTTGAAAAAGTTCATCATATGTTGACTTATGTATAAACGACTCCGGAATAGAGTTTTGGTGGTTCTGATAGCCTCGTATGGTGATTTATGACTTAGGCATATGTCCGGATTTGGATTTGGAGGTCCATAGGTTGTTTTGGCTTGAATTGGAAAAAGTTAGAAACTTGGATGTTTGGAAAGTTGAGAAGTTTCCTCGAGAGTTGACTTTGTTTATACCAGGCTCGAATTTTGGTTCCGGGAGTTGGATAGTTCTGTGGCATTATTTATGACTTATATACAAAATTTAAGGTCAATCGGAGTTTGTTTGATAGGCTTCGCCACCGATTTTAGAATTTGGAATACATTAGTTTCAATAGGCTTGAATTGGGGGTGTGATTCATGTTTTTGATGTTGTTAGATATGATTTAAGGCTTCGACTAAGTTTGAAATGTGATTTAGGACTTGTTGGTATGTTTGGTCAAGGTCCCGGGGGCCTCGAGTGTGATTCAGATGGTTGACGGAACTTACTTGCACTTTAGCAAAGAGCTAAAGTTCTTGGATCTGGTGCATTCGCACCTGCGGTGGGAGTGGCTACAGATGCGGCACCACAGGTGCGGCGTCTTGATCGTAGGTGTTGAATGGAGGTGTAATGACCCGGCCGGTCGTTCCGAGAGTCACAACCCCATTTCCCCCATTTCTGTTTCTTTGTGTGTTGTTCAGTCTTATTATGTTACCTTGGGTTGGTTCGTTCGAGTTCTGAGTGATTTTGGAGAGAAATGAGACACTTAGTCTCTTAATTTAGAGTTTAAGTTGGAAAAAGTCAACCTGAAGTTGACTTATGAATAAATGATCTCGGATTAGGGTTTTTATGGTTCAGATAGCTTCGTTAGGTGATTTTGGATTTAGGAGTGTGTTCGGAATGTAATTTGGAGGTCCTTGATAGAATTAGGCTTGAATTGGCGAAATTGGAAGTTTTGCGATTTTCGGTAGGCAGTGGAAAATTAGATATCAAGGCCGGAATGGAATTTTAGAAGTTGGAATAGGTTCGTAGTGTCAATTGTGGCGTGTGTGCAAAATTTCAGGTCATTTGGACGTGGTTTGGTTGGTTTCGGCATCGTTGGCGAATTTTGGAAGTTTAGAAATCCTTAGGCTTGAATTCAGGGTTAAATTGGTGTTTTGATGTTGTTTTAGGCGTTCCGAAGGTTCGACTAAGTTCGTGTATTGATATGTGACCTATCGGGGTTGTTGGTTGAGATCCCGATGGCTTCGGGATGATTTCAGATGGCTAACGGGAAGTTTGGAAATGAAAGAAAACAGCAGGTGCTGCTGTTTTTGGTGTTCTACACCTGCGAAAGGAGGAGCGCAGGTGCAGAGGTCGGAGGTGCGAGAAATGAGTAGCAGTTGCGGAGATGAGCAGCAAGGGGGATGAGCACAGATGCACAAGTGAGGAGCGCACCTGCGAGCCCGCAGGTGCGAGAAATGCGTCGCAGGTGCGGAATCAGGTGGGATAATTGGACTTCGCAGGTGCGGTTCTTGGAGTGCAGGTGCGGTAGCACGGGTGCGAGAAAGGTGCCGCAAGTGCAGGACCCCTGGGGAAGAAGCTATAAAATCCATATTTCGCGATTTTTGGGCATTTCTTCACATTTTTCACTCGGTGTTTGGAGATTTTGGAGGGTTTTGAAGAGGGTATCAAGGGGGAATTTATTGAGGTAATATTTTTGAACTTAATACTCGTATCTATGATGAATTTTCGTTGATTAAGCAAGAAAATTTGTAGAAATTAGGGGTGAAATTGGGGAAATTAGGGCTTGAAATTAGAGAGTTTAATTTGAGGAATTGAAGGGTCAAACGAGGTCAGGTTTTGGTAAATTTGGTATGAATGGACTCGTGAGTGAAAGAGGTTTCTATTTTTGTAACTTTATATGGATTCTGAGACGTGGGACTGGGGGTCGGGTTTGGCCAATTTCGGGGTTTGTTGTTTAATTTGATAACATTTATGTAGACTTCGTTCCTTTAGCATATATTAATAATAATATACTGATTTTTGGATAGATTCGGGGAGATTTGTGGCCGAGTTGAGTGGCAAGGGCATTACAGAGTAGTGTTTGGCTTGAGGTAAGTAACGATGGTAAATCTAGGCCTGAGGGTGTGTAACCCCAGAATTTCGTACTATTTCACTACATTGAGGTGACGCACATGCTAGGTGACGGGCGTGTGGGCGTGCACCGTTAGGGATTGTGACTTGGTCCGTCCTGTAGCAACTATAGAGTTGCATATTTTGATTTAAGATGTATAAATGCTATATGTCTTAGAAAGAATACTTATAATTTGGGTTGAACGCTATGTTTGGGGCCTTGTGTCGTACTGTTTGGACCCTCAGGGATATTTTATACTATCCTCACACTGTTTTAATTTTAAAGCATATCCTCAGTCATGATTTTTCCTATTTACTGTTTAATTCAGTTTCATTACTCTATTTTAAAATATATGAAAGTTGTATTGGGCTGAGTCCCCTGATTTTGCTGAACCGCCCGAGTGGCTTGTGAGGTTGATGACTGAGTGAGGCCAAGGGCCTGATTGTGAGAATATATATGAATCGGGCTGCACGCCGCAACGATATATGGATCGGGATGGACTCCGCAGTGATATATGGATCGGGCTGCATGCCGTAGCGATATATGGATCGGGTTGCATGCTGCAGCGATATTGGGTCAGGCTGCACACCGCAGCGATATAGCGGTTGGGCTGTAGGACCCCTCCCGAGTATGTACACCCCTAGTGAGCGCATGTACCTACTATGTGTTAGTGCTGAGTGATGAGTGTTAAGTGACGAGTGATTGGGAGGCTTGCCCGGGGGGCTTGTTGATGAAATCATTATTTCCACTCTATTTTTATATTGAGCCTTTATTGAAAATGTTGAAGATATTCGTACGTGCTTCCATTGGAATTGGAGTTCTAAATGATATTTTGACTTGAACACTGGTTTGACACTTGTTTTTTCATTGAGACTTCAAAATCTTGAACTTTATGTGATTTTACTGCTCGTCACTGCACTCAGCCTTTATTTATAGTTGTTACTTACTGAGTTGGCGTACTCACGTTAGTCCCTGCACCTTGTGTGCAGATCCAGGTGCCACGGGTCATCCGAGTGAGTGTTGATTCTTCCTCAGTTCATTCTGGAGCTTAGCAAGGTAGCTGCACAATGATCGCAGCCTTGCTCTTCTCCCTCCTATCTTCTAGTTGTTCATTTTTATTAGACATCTCTTGTCATTTTGAGTAGGCTGTATCATAATTGTATCCTAGATGCTCATGAGTAGTGACACCCAATGTCAGGCCATTGGTTTATATTTGTTTACTTTTACTTGTTTTAAATTGTTTAACGAGAGATTTATGACGAAAAGTTTTTAAAGAATGAAATATTGAAGAAAATTGTCGTTTGTTCTGAATAAGTAAATCGACTAGCTTAGTACCGCGATAGGCGCTTTCACGACAGGGTAGTTTGGGTCGTGACAAGTTGGTATCACATCCCTAGGTTACATAGGTCTCACAAGTCATGAGCAGGTTTAGTAGAGTCTTACGGATCGGTGCGGAGACGCCCGTACTTATCTTCGAGAGGCTGCAGAACCCTTAGGAAAATCTCACATTCTTGAATTCTTGTCGTGCAAATCTATTGATTCTGGTAACTAGACTTCTATTGTTTCATTCTCTCACAGATGGTGAGGACACGTGCTACCAGACAGGACGACCAGCCACCGGCTAGGCCCGTGAGGGGTCGAGACCACCATCGAGGTCGTAGAAGGGGTAGGGGTGTAGCCGGCGCAGCAGCCGGGGCTATACCTATAGACCCACCCATTATTCCAAATCAGGTCCCACTCGCAGATGTTCCAGCGGGACCAGTCCAGGCACCGACTGCGCCTATTTTTATTCCGAGTCTTCAGGAGACCTTGGCTCAGATTTTTGCCGTGTGCACCAGTCTTGCTCGGACTTTTATACATCAGCTACTTCTCAGGACAGGGGAGGAACTTAGACTCCCGCCGCGCGTACTTCCGAGCAGGTTGTTCAGGGACTTTAGACACCGGGGGAACTTCCAGCCCAGCCGGTTGTACCTGCTCAGTATTATGTTGTTCCCGTCATGCCAGATGACGAGCAGTGTAGGTTGGAGAGGTTTGGTAGACTTCAGCCTCCGACTTTCAGTGGTGCTGAGGGTGAGGATGCACAGGGTTTCTTGGACAAGTGTTAGAGGATACTTCGGACCGCAGGTATTCCGGAGACTAGTGGGGTCTCATTCACTACTTTCCATTTCTCTGGGGCTACCCTACTTGGTGGGAGGCTTATGAGAGGCGTAGGCCTATTGGTGCAGAGCCCCTTACTTGGAAGCAGTTCTCCGTTTTCTTTTTGGAAAAGTATGTGCCGCACTCCCACAAAGAGGAGTTGTGCAGGCAGTTTGAGCAGTTGCGTCAGGATGATATGACTGTGACGCAATATGAGATCAGATTTTCAAAGCTAGATCGTCATGTTGTTTGGTTGGTTCTGACAGACCGGGAGAAGACCAGGAGGTTCATGGATGGCCTCACATATCAGCTTCGGATTCTTATGACCAGGGAGAGGGTGTTAGGTGCTACTTTTGAGGAAGTTGTTGATATTGCTCGAGAGATAGAGTCAGTTCGTTGCCGAATGAGATGAGATGGAGGCCAAGAGGCCTAGAGGATCAGGTAGCTTTGGTGGTGTCCCTTCTACGGGTTAGTTTCAGCACGGTAGGGTCCATCCATTTAGGCCTGCTCAGCCAGCTCGCCCAGTTCATAGTGGCACACCATCGAGGCATGGTTCCCGCAGTTCTCATCTGGGCCGCTCATCATTCAGTTCCCTTCCAGCCTAGAGTTTATCCCGTGCACCATCAGTTCAGGGCTCCTCCACGCCAGGTTCTTCTATCAGTTATCCTGGTGCTAGGGGTTCCCTTTTGTCCCCGTCCGCCGCACCAGGGAGTTGTTACGAGTGTGGAGATTTTGGGCATATGAGGAGGCAGTGCCCTCGTTTTCTTGGGGGTCCATCTCAGCAGAGGAGGCAGCCCTCGACTTCAGCTCCAGTCACTTCACCACCTGCCCAGGCAACTAGGGGTAGGGGTCAGGCAGCTAGAGGCTGCCCAAGAGGGGGAGGTCGATCAGGTAGAGGCCATGCCCGTTTTTATGCACTTCAGGCCAGACCAGATGCTATGGCCTAGATGCCGTGATTACAGGTATTGTTTCAGTTTTTCATCAAGATGCCTCAGTCTTATTTGATCCTGGTTCCACATATTCATATGTCTCATCATATTTTTCCCATTTTCTGGACATACCCCGTGAGTCTTTAGTTACAATTGTTCATGTGTCTACTCCTGTGGGCGATACCGTTGTTGTGGACCGGGTGTATCAGTCATGTATGGTGTCTATTGGGGGTCTGGAGACCCGAGTGAATTTGTTATTTCTATGTATGGTTGACTTCGATGTGATATTGGGCATGGATCGGATTTCTCCATGTCATGCTGTTCTTGATTGTCACGCTAAGACCATGACCTTAGAGATACTAGGATTTACGAGGGTTGAGTGGAGAGATTCCATAGATTATGTGCCTAGTAGGGTGATTTCATACCCGAAGGCTCAGGTATGGTGGAGAAAGGGTGCCTATCTTATTTGGCTTTTGTGAGGGATGTCAGTGCTGAGATTCCCACTGTTGATTCTATTCTCGTGGTCCGTGATTTCTCGAATGTGTTTCCTACAGACCTGCCGGGCATCCCGCCTGATAAGGATATTGATTTTGGTATTGATTTGGTGCCAGACACTCAGCCTATTTATATTCCACCGTATTGTATGGCACCGGCGGAGTTGAAGGAATTGAAATAGCAGCTTCAGGAACTCCTAGATAATGGGTTTATTCAGTGTGTCACCTTGGGGTGCACCGGTCCTGTTTGTGAAGAAGAAGGATGGTTCCATGAGAATGTGTATTGACTACAGGCAGTTGAACAAGGTCACAGTCAAGAAAAAGTACCATTTGCCTCGTATCGATGATTTATTTGACCAGCTTCAAGGAGCTAGGGTGTTCGCTAAGATTGATTTGAGGTCTGAGTATCATCATCTGAAGATTTGGGATTCAGATATTCCTAAGACGGTTTTCAGGACTAGTTATGGAAATTATGAGTTCTTGGTGATGTCGTTTGGGCTGACAAATGCCCAGCAACGTTCATGCATTTGATGAACAGTGTATTTTAGCCATACTTGGATTCCTTCGTTATTGTGTTCATTGATGACATCCTGGTGTACTCTCGTAGCCAGGAGGAGCATGCTCATCATTTGAGAGTTGTATTATAGAGATTGAGGGAGGAGAAGATTTATGCAAAGTTCTCCAAGTGTGAGTTTTGGCTTGGCTCAGTAGCATTCTTGGGGAACGTGGTGTCCATTGAGGGTATTCAGGTGGATCCGAAAAAGATAGAAGCGGTGCAAAGTTGGCACAGACCGTCCTCAGCTACAGAGATTAGGAGCTTCCTTGATTTGGCGGGCTATTACTGTCGCTTTGTGGAGGGGTTTTATTCTATTGCTTCGCCCTTGACCAAATTGACCCAGAAGGGTTCTCCATTCAAGTGGTCGGACAAGTGTGAGGAGAGCTTTCAGAAGCTCAAGGATGCCTTGACCACAACTCCAGTGTTAGTTCTGCCATCAGCTTGAGGTCCTTATACTGTGTATTGTGATGCCTCGAGGATAGGCATTGGTTGTGTCTTGATGCAGGAGGGTAGGGTGATTGCCTACGCCTCGCGCCCGTTGAAGACCCATGAGAAGAATTATCTGGTGCATGATCTTGAGTTAGCAGCCATTGTTCACGCCTTGAATATTTGGCGTCATTATTTGTATGGAGTTTATTGTGAGATTTGTACTGATCACCGGAGTTTGCAGAATCTGTTCAAGAAGAAAGATCTGAATTTGCGTCAGCGGAGATGGTTGGAGCTTCTCAAGGACTATGATATCACTATTCTATATCATTCGGGGAAGGCCAATTTAGTGGCCGATGCCCTGAGTCGCCGGGCAGAGAGTTTGGGGATTTTAGCATATGTTCCCGCAGCAAAGAGACCTTTAGCACTTGATGTTCAAGACTTAGAGGGCCAGTTTGTGAGATTGGATATATCGGAGCCTAGTCGGGTGTTGGCTTGCGTAGTCTCCAGGTCTTCTCTTTATGACCGTAGCAGGGAGCGCCAATATGATGACACACACTTGCTCGTTCTTCAGGATAGGGACCGGCGAGGTGATGCCAGGGATGTGACCATTAGTGATGATGGTGTGATGAGAATGCATGGTCGGATATGCGTGCCTAACGTAGATGGGCTTCGGGATATGATTCTTGAGGAGGCCCACAACTCGTGGTATTCCATCCATCTGGGTGCCGCGAAGACGTATCAGGATCTGAGACAGCATTATTGGTGGAGGCGGATGAAGAAGGATATCGTTGGATTTGTAGCTCGGTGTCTCAACTGTCAGCAAATTAAGTATGAGCATTAGAGACCGGGTGACTTGCTTCAGAGACTAGATATTCTGTAGTGGAAGTGGGAGCAGATCACCACGGACTTTATATTTGGGCTCCCATGGACTTCGAGGAAGTTCGATGCTATTTGGGTTATTGTGGATCGGATGACCAAGTCTGCGCATTTCATTCCTATTGGTACTATTTACACTTCGGAGCGATTAGGCGGGATTTATATTCGAGAGATTGTTTGTCTGCATGGCGTCCCAGTTTCCATCATTTCTTATAGACGTACTCAGTTCACATTGCAGTTTTGGAGAGTCGTGCAACGGGAGTTGGGTACACAGGTTGAGTTGAGCACAACTTTCCACCCACAGATGGACGGGCAGCCTGAGCACTATTCAGATACTGGAGGACATGTTGCGTGCTTGTGTCATTGATTTTGGGGGTTCATGGCACCAGTTTTTGCCACTCGCGGAGTTTGCATATAATAATAGTTATGAGTCGAGAATTCAGATAGCTCTATACGAGGCTTTGTAGGGGATGAGGTGTAGATCTACAGTTGTTTGGTTTGAGCCGAGTGAGGCTAGACTCTTGGGACATATTTGGTACTGTATGCTCTAGATAAGGTGAACTTGATTCAGGAGCAACTTTTCACGGCACAGTCTAGGCAGAAGAGCTACGCAGACAGGAAGGTCCGTGATGTGTCTTTCATGGTTGGGTAGAAGGTGTTGCTGAAGGTGTCGCCCATGAAGGGTGTTACGCGGTTTAGGAAGAGGGGCAAGTTGAGCCCCCGGTTTATTGGGCCTTTTGAGGTGCTTCAGGGGATAGGGGATGTGGCTTATAGGCTTGCTTTTCCACTTAGCTTGTCGAGTGTGCATCCGGTATTTCATGTTTCCATGCTTCGGAAGTATGTTGGCGACCCATCCCATGTTTTGGACTTCAGCACGGTTCAGTTGGAGGGTGATATGACCTATAATGTGGAGCCGATGGCTATTTTGGATCGGCAGGTTCGAAGATTGAGGTTAAAGGATATAACTTTATTTAAGGTGCAGTGGAGAGGGCAGCCGATGGAGGAGGCCACCTGGGAGACCAAGCGGGAGATGCCAAGTAGATATCCGCATCTGTTTGAGACTCCAGGTATGTTTCTAGGCTCGTTCGATGACGAATGTTTGTTTAAGAAGGGGAGGATGTAACGACCCGGTCGGGTCGTTCCGAGAGTCACAACCCTGTTTCCCCCATTTCTGTTTCTTTGTGTGTTGTTCAGACTTATTACGTTGCCTTGGGTTGGTTGGTTCGGGTTCGAAGTGATTTTGGAGGGAAATGAGATACTTTATCTCTTAATTTGGAGTTTAAGTTGGAAAAAGTCAACCGGAAGTTGACTTATGAGTAACGATCTCGGATTAGGGTTTTTATGGTTCGAACACTTTGTTAGGTGATTTTAGACTTAGGAGTGTGTTCGGAATGTAATTTGGAGGTTCGTGGTAGAATTAGGCTTGAATTGGCGAAATTGCAAGTTTGATGATTTCCGGTCGGCAGTGGAAAATTAGATATCGAGGTCGGAATGAAATTTTGGAAGTTGGAAAATGTTCATACTGTCAATTGTGGTATGTGTGAAAAATTTCAGGTCATTCGGACGTGGTGTTATTTATCTATGTCAATATCACACAAGAGGGGGGTTGATTTGTGGGATGACCAATTTTTGCGTGAAGTAGTTATAGAAGAACTAGGTTCTTCTATGTGTTTCAACTCCTATAGTTTGTGGAATAATAATTGCAGAAAATAAAGGAACACAACAATTTTACGTGGAAAACACCTGGCTCAAAAGGTGAAAAACCACGACCTACTTCCCAGTAGGATTTTCCCAAACTCTTCACTAAATCAATAAGCCAAACAAAATTTACAAAATAAAATCTTTTGTAAACCTAAGGACTAACTCTAATCCACTTGTGGCAAACTAGCCTCTAGCTATTTGCGACAAGCTTCAAGTTAACTCTAACTTGAATACTCAGTACCTATTACAATTGCTTCTAGATAAAGCTGAAAGACACACTTTGTAATCACCTACTAGAAATAAACTAGACTAAAAGACAACAGATGGAACTGGTTCTTCTAGCTGGTTCAAGTAGCTTCAGAATCGCACAGGAAATTATCACACGAACTGCTTACAAAATTGCTTTTGTAATTTTGTTCTCAATTCTTGTTTTGCTTCTATGTTTGTGCACACGTGTTCAATAAGAACACTTGACAATATATAGGATCAGTATAAAAGGAGATATACTAGAATTTGGATGGAACTCTTCCTTGGAAGAGTTCTAGTTGATCTTAACTCCCCCGATCCTCTTCTATCTTGATTCTGTCCTTACTGAATAAAGAGTCGATCTCCCTATCAATTTGCAACCTTTTCGATCAGGAGATATATCTTCAGATCATTGATTGTGTTTATCTCCTGTTTGTGATCACCTCACGTGCCATTAACTCTGCATGTCTATGTCTCCAGTGATGGACCTGGTTCAACTCTGAGTTCATTTGTCAATCTTCAAAACCATTCATCTTCTTGATCCAACAAATTCCCCCTTTTTGATGATGGAAAACTCTGTGCTTAGGCCTGTAATCACTTTAATTCAACATTGACACTTTTTATAGTATTAAGCATTTATCATAAAGAACTAGGTTCATTAGGTTATAAATATCACAATTTTCAATATAGCACATCTTCCCCCTTTTGGCATCATCGAAAAGTTGCAAACTGTTAGAATTACCAGATCTATATAATTACTCATGGCCACTGAGGCAACTGCAAGTACAAACATGGATTAATCATCAATAGTAAACAAAGGATGTTAACTATCAAGGAAGGTGAGACAAAATGTGTAAGAGCAAAAACAACACAATTCATTGATAAGAGCATAGTTCAGGCACTAAACACATAAAGAAATAAAAGCAGTTATAGTCATGAGCAAAAGATAGCAAGAAAAATCCCCAAACTGGGTCATAGAGGGGTGAGGGACGGCACTGGAAACCTAAGCCTGGGAAGGGGTGGAGGTTGGGTTCTTTCCTTGGAGAAGAGAGAGCATTTGTTGAAGAATCCCTTCATTCTTCTCCTTTTCATTTTCCAGTTCAACTCTGAGAGCATTCCGCTTAGCCTCAACCTCTGTAAGGCAGGTCTTCAGGCAAAGGATTTCAGCATCCTTAACCGCCCTGACCTTGCTATTCACAGGCATTTTCCTTGATGAACCAGGTTCATCGTCAGGAAAATTCAAAACATAGTCACATGTCAGAAGCGTGTTCTTCCCAAAATGGTCCTTGACAGTGGCCATTTCTGCTTTCTTCACGGGCACTTCGAAGTGAGCCAGCACAGTTGTTAGGATGAACCCATATGGGATAACATGAGCCTTGGAGCCATTTACCACCCTGTCCAGCAACTGAATAATGAAAGAGGGTCAGTTGATTTTCCTTCCACTGTCCAGACACTCCATGAGAGTTAAATCCATATAGTTTGCTATGTGCCTCCTCTCTTGCCTGGGCAGTATGCATTTATTGACAAACTTAAAAAACACTTTGTGTTAAGGTTTCATCCCACTTTTGAACACAGCCCTTTGTTCCGTTTCGTCAGCATTATCACTGAACCTCCTGGTGATTTGCAGTGAAGAAGGAAGGTCATCCAAGTTGGGCCACCTCTGCCTTGTATAATCATCATATCGCTCAGCGGGAATCCCAAGAATCTCACCCAGCTCCTTGGAATCAAAGGAGATCTTAAGCCCCTTTACCTGACTGGAGACACTACCATCCTTGACCTCTGCATTTTCCATGAACTCAAAATTCTCACTCCTGGCCAGCCTAACATCTATTTGAAGGACCATGTCCTTCCAGCCCTGCACGTCCAGAGTGTCCACAAGGTAAATCATGTCGTATTCTTCAAGATCCTTCAGCAACCTTCCCTTCAGTATCGTGCGCTTCCCAAATTTTATCAATTTGTCTGTCTCTCCACCAGACTGCTCTGCATCTTCACCACTCCACTCATCATCATCATCAAACTGAACCTTCTCTGATTTCTTTGTGGACCTAGTTCTCCTAGCAACAGTCGAGAGTGTAGTAGACACAAATGTTGACTTCTTGGAAGAAGTCTTGGCCTTATTTGGTTTGGGTGTCTCAATCTCAACTTCTGCCATTTGTTCCTCTTGATGGACCAGGCCATCTCCTCAACATCAACAGCCTTTGCGGGCTCAAACACTTTTGCCTTCCCCTTTCCAACTTTCTTTCTCCTACTCTCACTCAAAGCTTTCTGCAACTCCTCTTCACTCTGCCTAGTTGCACTCCTTGTAGTGCGACCTCTAGGAATGGAAGCATCAGCAGAGGGAGTGGCTTTTCCCTTCTTGCTTTCCACTGGAAGAGCAGTTTTCTTGGTCTTGGATGTCCTCTTCTTTTCGGGTTTATAGCTCTCCCCTAATTTTCTCATAAGATCAGCCACAGTTTCCTCAATAGATGAGCCAGGTTCGTCGGTTGCATGTTGAAGATTTTCCAGCCCCTCTGCAGCCTCTCTAGAATTACTTCCCCCTAAATCCTTGGCACCTTATTCAACAACCACTGGGACAGTTCCACAAATTGCCGATGGAGTGCCTCATTCCCCTGTTCCCCTCACATTACTTCTTTCTCCCTCTCTCTCAATTTCTTTCACAAAGTTATTTTTACCGCCTCTTCTTCTCCTATTAGGAATCTCCACATCCACTACAGTCCCAATTAGAACAAACCTATTTTCAGAAGTGACTGGCTCAAACCTAATTTTAGATGTTACCTATTCATAATCAGAAGAACCAGTTGCTTCCCCCTCAGTGGAGGACTTAAAAGAGTCATTGGAGTTCTCAAATTCTTGGGCCTGGCTAGCTTGAAGCTATGCGTTCAATTTCCTAGCTAGAGAGCCAGAGGCCACAGTCTTTCTGGCGAGAATTTTCACACGCCTTCTCCTGGGTTCTGGATTGGGGCTTGGTTGTACAGCGGGAGTGATTGGAGGAGACGAAACATGGTTATTTTGAGGGGTGGTAGGATGTGATTGAGATGGAGTGGAAGAATTTGATTGAGATGGGGTGGAACCAGTATCTTCAAGCGTGATACTGTAGTAAGGTGTGGTTGAGGAGGATGAAGCAGGAGGTGGAGTGTTAGCCATGGTGATGATTTTTGTTAAGGAAAATCAGGATCAAGGTGTTTAGGTAGAAGGTTCAAAGGGTTTCGACGGTTATGGCTTTAGGGAAAAAAAAGGTGAAGGATTAGAGAAGTGATAATGGGTTTTTAAAGGCTTGGTTAATAATGCACAACGGGTGTAATTTTGGTCAAGTGAGAGTCTAATCGGTTCAGGAGTGTCAGGTGATAAGTGACGGTTATGACTCCCCTATAATCTAGGCCATTTTAATTTGATTGGACTCTTTGGAACGGGTTTGAATTTGGGATAGGTACTAGATTTTGTAAAAGCTTATTATAGATAGAGTCCTGCTCATGAGTAACTATTGATATTTCAATATGTGTATAGTGATGAGAACATACCTCGTCTGTCAGATGAACCAGCAAAGATGAACCAGGTTCATCTTGTTAGAATCTCTTGATTAAGCCTCAATTTACAAAAATAGAAAAACATCATTAGTAACCAAGGAGTCATATTAACACATGGCAAGAGAGTATTCCTTTTAAGGCATGA
This sequence comes from Nicotiana paniculata, assembly GCA_005239505.1. Lineage (NCBI taxonomy): Eukaryota > Viridiplantae > Streptophyta > Magnoliopsida > Solanales > Solanaceae > Nicotiana > Nicotiana paniculata. Next base: position 22,974 of record ML304164.1, read on the forward strand.
GACTGAGCAACGATTATTCTGATTATTTACACCTTTCAGAATTCCTAGCCAAAAAAATTTCCTCTTTTTTTTTCATTTTTGTTTTGAATTGGTTCAATTAGATGATCTTAATCATCCCTAATTCTAACCTGTTTCTCTCAAAATGCTCTTTACTTAGTGCCTCTAGTAAAGATGTCAGCAATTTGTTTGTCAGTAGCACAGAATTCAATAGGGATCATTCCCTTCTCATAGTTATCTCTTAGGAAATGGTGTCTAACATCTATGTGCTTTGTTCTTTTATGATGGACGTGGTTATTTGTCATACTAATAGCACTAGTGTTATCACAGAAGATAGGAATGCATCCAACCTCTATGCCAAAGTCCATCAGTTGTTGCTTAATCCATAGTAACTGAGCACAGCATGAGGCTTCAGCCACGTACTCAGCCTCAGCGGTAGATAGAGCTACTGAATTCTGTTTCTTAGTGGCCCAAGACACAAGACATGAGCTCAAAAAGTGTGCCATACCTGAGGTGCTCTTTCTATCTACCAAGAAGCCTGCATAGTCAGCATCAGCATATCTCACAAGATCAAAATTACTACATTTGGGGTACCAAAGACATATGTCAGTGGTGCCTTTTAGATATCTCAGGATTCTCTTCACTGCAGTTAAATGGGATTCCTTGGGATTTGCCTGAAATCTTGCACAAATCCCTACGCTGAAAACAATGTCAGGTCTACTGGCAGTAAGGTATAATAATGACCCAATCATCCCTCTATACAACTTTTGATCAACAAATGAACCAGGTTCATCTACATCTAGTTTTGTGGCTATTGCAATGGGAGTGTCAATTTCCTTTGAGTCTTCCATTTTAAATCTTTTAAGAAATTCTTTCACATATTTTTGCTGATGGATCATACTTCCATTTGAATTTTTTTTAATTTGTAAGCCTAAAAAGAAGTTAAGCTCACCCATCATGCTCATTTCAAATTCACTCCCATTAGTTTAGCAAATTCTTTACTTAGCTTTTCACAAGTTGCCCCAAATATTATGTCATCTACATATATCTTCACTACCAAGAGATCTTTACCTTTTTCCTTCAAGAATAAGGTGCTATCAATTTTACCTCTCTTGTAGTCATGTTCCAGCAGGAATTTTGAAAGCCTTTCATACCATGCCCTTGGAGCTTGCTTGAGTTCATACAGTGCTTTGGCAAGCCTGTACACATGATCAGGATTCTCCTTATTTTCAAACCCCGGAGGTTGCTTTACAAACACTTCTTCCTTGAGATAGCCATTCAGGAAGGCACTCGTGACATCCATCTGGTAAAGGGTGAATTCAATGTAAGATGCAAAGGCTATGAGGAGCCTAATTGCTTCCAACCTTGCCACAGGAGCAAAGGTTTCATCATAGTCTATTCCTTCTTCCTGACGATATCCTTGAACCACCAATCTTGCCTTGTTTCTTGTAACTGTTCCATCTTTATCAAGTTTGTTTCTGAATACCCACTTTGTGCCAATCACTAATCTATCGAAGAGTCTAGGTACCAGATGCTAAACTTGACTCCTTTCAAATTGGTTGATTTCTTCTTGCATTGCATTTACCCAATCTGTATCTTGCAAAGCTTCATCAATATTTTTAGGTTCAATCAGGCATAGAGAAGCATCAAACGCACACAGATTTTTCAAAGAGGATCTGGATCTGATTCAAGATGTTGGATTAGTTATAATGTTCTCAATGGGGTGTGAGCTTTGATATCTGTGTGGTTTTACAACCAACTGGGTATTTCTTAAAGATCCTACAGTGTCTTGTTACTGAGGAACAGGATCACGGACAAGTTCCAATGAGGTTTGGAAATTAGTTTGTTGCTCAGTCCCCCCTGGAATGTTGCCTGGGATGGATGAACCTGTTCCATCACCCGTTCCTTCCTCCAGTGTTGCTCCAGTTTGGTCTGAGTTTCTAACCAGCCCAATTCCTTCATCTACTTATTCCTGTCTCTCAGAGAGAATGTTAGCTTCATCAAAAACAACATGCACACTCTCTTCAAACCACATAGTTCTTTTGTTATACACTTTATAAGCCTTACTATGTGAAGAATATCCCAAGAATACTCCCTCATCGCTTCTGGGATCAAACTTACCTAGGGAGTCTTTGCCATTTTTGTGCACAAAGCACTTACAGCCAAAAGCCCTACGATGGGATATATTGGGATTTCTCCCTTTAAGTAACTCATAGGGAGTTTTCTCTACAAGTGGTCTAGTCATGCACCTATTTATGATGTAGCATGCAGTGTTTACTGCTTCTGCCCATAAGCTATGAGGTAGTTTACTAGAAAGAAGCATGGTTCTAGCCCTATCTTCAAGGGTTATGTTCTTTCTTTCAACAACTCCATTTTGTTGTGGATTTCTAGGGGTAGAAAAGTTATGATCTATGTCATGTTCATCACAACATTCAGCAAACTTTGCATTTTCAAATTCAGTGCCATGATCGGACCTTATTGATGCAAGTTGATTTCCTAACTGTTTCTGGGTTCTTCTAACAAAAGTAGTAAACATATCAAATGCTTCATCTTTAGATGTTAGGAATAATGTCCAGGTAAATCTAGATTAGTCATCAACAAGCACCATTACATATCTTTTACCACTTCTGCTTAATGTTCTCATAAGACCGCATAGATCCATATGAACCAGTTCCAACGTCCTGGTGGTACTTATTACTTTCTTGCTTTTGAAAGAGGACCTTACCTGCTTCCCCCTTGCACAAGCCTCAAAAACTTTGTCTTCCTTGAACTTAATGTTAGGGAGACCTATCACTAGGTCCTTAGAGACTAGTTTGTTGAGTTGATTTAGACTTGCATGTCTAAGTCTTTTGTGCCAAAGGAGGGGATCACTGTCCAACAAACTCAAACAAGTTAATTCATTTTCTGATAGTGTGGACAGGTCTATGATATAGATATTATTCACTCTTTTTCCCTGCAAAACAATCTTGTCAGTGATAAGATTAATCACAAAACATTTTGTAGAAGTGAATGCAACCAGGTTATCTCTGTCACACAGTTGTGACACACTGATTAGGCTATATTTCAAGTCATCTATCAAGTAAACGTTCTCAATGGAGCATGTGTCATCCTTACCTACCTTACCAACTACAATAATTTCACCTTTCTTCCCATTTCCAAAGGAGACATTTCCTCCTTTGAGGTTTTCAAGTGAAAGGAATTGTTCCTTGTTCCCTGTCATGTGCTTTGAGCAGCCACTATCCAAGTACCACATTTGACAGCTCCCTTTCACTTGAACCTCCTATTTTCTAGTTGTTCATTTTTATTAGACTTCTCTTGTCATTTTGAGTAGGTTGTATCAGACTTGTATCCTAGATGCTCATGACTAGTGACACCCGAGGTCGGGTCGTTGGTTTATATTTGTTTACTTTTACTTGTTTGAAATTGTTTAACAAGAGATTTATGACAAAAAGTTTTTAAAGAATGAAATATTGAAGAGTTGTCGTATGTTCTGAGTAAGTAAATCGGCTAACCTAGTACTGTGATAGGCGCCATCACAACGGGGTTGTTTGGGTCGTGACAGGAGGGAAGTAGTGAGGTCCGCAGAAGCGTGTGAATTTCCGCAGAAGCGCTTTCGCTTTTGCGATGAGGAGTCCGCAGGTGCGGAGTGAGGCAGCTTGGTCTTGGTTGACTTTGGGAGAATTAATTTATTTTTATTTTTTATTAAAACCTTAAGTTTCAAACACAAGATACTTTTTTGTATAATTTAATTTTTCATACGTTTAGATAACTACATGTTGATTAAATGAAAATATTATAAACGAAAGTAAGGTCCGAGAAACATAATAGCAAATAAATCTGAAAATGAGCATTGCATACCACTTTTCTTTTATAACCAAAGAAATTACAATAAAAGGAGGACATAAACCTTATTGCTATAACACTAGAATTCAAGATAGTTGTTCCTTCAAAGAGAGCTACAACTATTTTATTTCAGAATAAAAAAAACAAAAATTTTATTTTAGGAATACTCAACTTTTCCCCCTTGCTGCTGAAGCAATCTCACTGAAATATTTTAGAGTAATTTGACAGCTCATCCAAAATAAACTCATCAAGTAATTTATCCATAAAGCTGATCAAACTTAACAGCTTTTCATACTGCAAAAGAAAAAAACAGATAAACCTTTTCTTCCTTTGGTTTTCTATATGACTTAATTCTCAAAAGAGGAGAAAGCCCTTTAAATAGAATGTTTTCATAAAGTTCTTACCAAATATAAGTATGAAAGTTCATATTATAGTAATATGAAATCAAGGAATTCTGAAAATTTAGAATATCTTGAGAAAATGGTAAGAACTTGATTTTGTTATTCAATTTCATGAGATTAATTGAACGCGAACTAAGAAGGCTTAGATCGGAACTTTAGATCTTGTAATATAGGTTTTCAGAAAGAAATTTGAAATTTGACAACTACTTTCCAAATTGAGGCAACTAAATACTGCAAGTGCCAAATTTGAGTTCACAACAAGATATTAATAATGAAAAAACTAACGTACGCAACTAAAATTGGACATGTCCAACTCGAAACAGATATATGTAATAATGGTGTGTGTCATGTATTGATTGATGAATCTACATATTGATAGAGATGACTCATCTGTTTAATATATTTTCATTTTTATTTTTATTTTCTGTTTAATATTTGATAAACACCTAAACAAAATAAAACACAAAATAACATCTATGCAGTGATATAAATATGTTTCATATAAGAAAAGTATTTTAAATTTGTCTGTTTATTGAAATTTAGAACCTGATGCCTCTCCAGAAGCATTTCAACTTGGGGTTTAATGCATAACGGGAAATTTTTACAGGCTCAGCCTATCATGTCATGAGTAATATAATTACTAACAAAGATTTCAAGTGGATGGAAACTCAACACACAGAGTTGAAAAAAAATATATATTTTATGGCTATGTTTATCGTAAGTAGACCTAATGGTCAAAAAGTAGAATAGAACCATAAGTTCTAAGTTCAAGTCTCAGATGAAGCAATAAAAAAATGTATGATTTTTTTCCATTTGCCTAAGTTACGATAGGCTAGCAGATGTTCGTTGAAATAGTCCATCGAAATGCATACGAACTGACCCATATTCCATTATCATTAAAAAAAATAAAAAATAAAAAATAAAAACTTCCAACTCTTAATGACCTAAATTCGATATATTTAATAATATGTCATCTTTGAACCAATAGAAAAAAGAAGCTACTAAGGTTTCCAAATTATCGTGAACCACAATTTTGATAATTTCCTTCCTTGTATTGATCGGCTATACTCACATATTCATGTATATTAGTATATTTTAACTTGAAAAGTTTCAGTGAAAAGGTTGCAAATTGTAACGATGCAGTCGGCCGTTTCGAGCTCTAGCATATTGTTCGTCGATTTAAGACCTTGAGTAGCTTTACTATATGTATTATGACTTGCACGTATAGTCGATTTTGATTTTCGAAATGTTGAGATTTGATTTGAAAGGATATTTCTCAATTCGGAAGCTTTAAGTTAGAAGAGTTGACCAATGTTTGACTTTTGAGTAAATAACCTCGGAATCAGGATTTGAAGGTTCTTATAGGTTCGTAAGGCAATTTCAAACTATGGCGTATGTTTGGGTTGATTATCAAGTAGTCCGGGTGCGATTTGGCGTTTATTGTCGAAAAATTGCATTTTAAAGTTTTTTAAATTTGCTTAGTTGATTTGGAGTGGACTTCGGTGTTATCGGACTCTGAGTATATAGTTGATTGGGACATGTATGTGAAGTTTGGTCATGATCCAGAATGTTTAAGAGTGATTCAGACACTTAAACTGCATACTAGTTAAGTTTAAGACAAAGGACCACGATCAAATAGTGGACTTAACGAGCTCGGATTCATGATATAGAAGTATCAACAGGTTTATATGATGATTTTGAACTTGTCCGCAAGTTTTGTTTAGATTCCGATGAGTTTTGGATGGGTTTGGATTGAGTCGTGCTCTTATTTGATGTTTCGGCGTCATTTCAATTGGCATAAAGGATACCATATTGAGAGAACGGCCTTTGATTTTTTATTTGATTGAAGCATTAAATTTGTATCATAATTACGGAACCATAGCAATAAGAATCATCGATTTTCGAGGTTGTATAAGAGAGTTATGCCAATTTCTGTGTCGAAAAAGATTGGTGATTTCTGTTGCGAACTTTTGTTCCTTGCGAACGCGAGGGAGGTCCCTCGAACGCGAAGAAGAAATTTTGAGTTTACTGTTCAACACGAAAAATTACTCTTCGTGAATGCAAAGGTGTCCCGCGAAGTCGATGAACAAAAATTACCTGGGCAGTATTTTAAATTGGCAAACGGAACATTTTAGTATTTTAAGCATATCTTGAGATTTAGAGCTCCGTTTGAGGTGATTTTAGCGGTGTTGTCATCATCTCAACAAGTGGTTAAATATCTAACCTTTATTTTGATATTTTTCCATAATTATTTCATTTGATTATCATTTTTATCCGTGTTTGGATTGTAAAATATTGGTCTTTGAGTCTCAAAATCGAGAAATGGTAAATACTTGATTTGACGGTTAATTCATGGACGAAATTGGATGATTTTATGCATATAGATTATATAAGTTATGGGTAATATTTGTTTTTGATAATTTTCGAAACTCGGACGCGCGAGCCCGAGGTTGTCTTTGTTGACTTTACATGCGTAGTTGAGAATTTGTTTCTTATTGTTAATTTACGAGTCTTTGAGTATATTTTTATTAGTTAGCACGTTCTTTGACTAGTTTCGGATCGTTTGAAATTGGTTTGAGGTGTTAGAGAGGCATTGGAGCTGGTTATCACATTCCGGGCCAAGGTAAGTCTCATGTCTAATCTTGTAAGAGAAAATTTACCCCGTAAGTGCTATATTTGTTGTGTTACATTTTATGGGAGCTACACGCGTATGAGGTGAAGAGTGTCCATGCGTGTGCTAGATTCTTGATCATGTCTGGGTAGACTTAGACCCACACCACTTTTTAACTATGTTACTTGAGTTATCCTTGCCTGTTGAAATGCCTTAATTTCCATTTTAGCAGGAGACTAGACTTGCGTAGAGCATTGGACTCGCTATTTTAGATACTTGAAGAGCTACTTAATTGTTCGTGGACGTTATACTTCCTTTTGCCGATTTCTTCCATGTTGTACGTATTCGACCGAAAGTTTACTTTAATTTCATCACTCACACATATATTCATTAGGGACAGTGACCCATCAAAGTTTAACATTCTTATTAGATTAGGTTGAACGCCTCAGTAGTACTCTTATAGGATTGGGTCGTTCGCCTCGGTAGTATTATTTAATCACTCTTATGCGATCAGACCATTCGCCTCGGCAGTATAATGTAACAAACTCTTACGGGATCGGGGCGTTTATCTCGGCAATATCATGTAACATATTCTTATTGGATCAGGTAGTTTGCCTCGGAATTATCATGTAATATATTCCTATGGGATCGGGCTATACACCACGGTAGGAACTTGTACCATCATTCTTATGGAATCTGGTTATTCACCTCGGTGGAAGCATGCGTAATATTCTATGAGGATTCAACCAACCTATGAGTCTTTGACTTGGGATCTTATATTTTATTTGGTATTGATCATTATGTATTCCATTCATCGTAGTATCTGGAATTAAAGGATTTAGTATTTACTCTTCTGTTGACGATCATGATACACAAATACATATGCTTCGTTGCTTTAATTTTCCATGCTTCACACCTGCCTACCATTATTGTACTTTATTTATTGGACCACTAGCAAGAATTGATGTCGACCCCTCGTGAAAACATCTACAAGGTTAGGCTAAATACTATTAGGTGTGCGTTGATTTACATATTCATACTACACTTCTGCACTAGTTGTGCATGTATTGAGACATGTACTTCTAGTGGTCACACAAGCGCGTAAGTGCTGCCGCTGAGGAGACTTTGTTGTGACTTGCATTACATGTTACAATCCGCAACACACAGAGGCCTCATCCGATCAATTTATTGTATTATGTCTATTTCTTTATTGTCAGACAGTTGATGCAACATCATTTTATATTTTAGTAGATGCTCATGCACTTGTGACACCGGGTTTTGGGAATTTAGTCTATTAATCTTGGATGTATTTTTGTTATCACATTCGATATTGCATTTTGGATCATATTCTAATTTTGAAGATAATTAGTATTTTCCGTAAAAACGAATCTAATATCTCTTAATTATATCATTGTTATAAAATATGTTATAAACCGTTGATTATCGTGTTGATTAAATTATAGGCTTGCCTAACGACAACGTTGGGTGTCATCATGGCCTATGATGGGAATTGGGTCGTGAGAGCTTGGTATTAGAACATTACGTTCACTTAGGTCTCAAGAGTCATGAGCAAGTCTAGTAGAGTCTTGTGGATCGGTATGGAGACGTATGTACTTATCTTTGTGAGGCTACACTACTGTTAGGAAAAATTCCTTCCCTTAATTACTTGCCGTGCGATTTGATTTTGGTTTAAGCTTATGTTTTTTATTCCTTCCTGCTCATTCGTAAGTGATATCGTTCATTCAATATCAATTGGGCACCGACGAGTTGTGGAGATGCTACAGATGTGGTGCATGATGCTTTTTCCTGCGTATACAGGCAGGCTACTATCATCACCTTCTGGAGGGATGTTCAGTCATTTTAGTCCAGTATTAGTGTTTCCCACGGGTTCATGGCTATACATGGTGTATTGTGTTGTTTCTCGCATTGTTATCATGTAGTGTTAGTGTGGATGGTAGGGTATTTACTTATGTATTTGCAGCAGTGAATGCTTCAAGAAGAGGATTATTTGATTCGTGACGCAAAGATTCGGTATTTAATCCCAGCGTAGGAGACACAATTGGGCTATAGATGTTCAGTCTTTGGTTGACGGAGTAGCGTGATTTGAAATCTCCAAACTTGGTGGAATTCGTGTTTGTGTTGTGGTGTCGTCGTCCTTGTTTGAACTTTAAGGCTCGTTAGTATAATGGTTTTCATTTGTTTGCCTTTGGGGATACAGTGTTGCGAAGAAGTACCTAAGAAGCGGTTATCGAAGATGACGATGTGTTGCAACTTCAAGTTAAATCAGTGTTTCTAGTGTTGATGGTTCGAGGGAGATGATTCTTGAGGTGGATTCTATAAATAGGAAGTTTGAATATAACAAAAAGAGTTTGCTTAGAATATAGAGGAACGTGATTGCTTGATTATATTTTTGGGATGCAATATGGCTTCGAGTTTTAAATATATTGTTGGACCTTCAGTTGATGTTAATGGAATGACTGCACTCTTAAATCTGGTGGATAAGTGTGTACTTGAGAATATCAACTGATTTCGTAGTGGTTATCACCATGGAAATGACGTCGGAAGATGTAGATATAAGGTTACACTGGTGGACTATCTCCTGCGAGCAAATTAAAGGTTGCATGATTTATGATGAAGTTCCCATGAAAAAAATTATCTTCTATCCCATGGGAGGCTTGTATTGTGATAAGGGTCTGGATCGCCTGAGTAGGATGGTGTGACCGTCATGAAGTTGAGTATGCATTGGGGCTAATAGTTTGGAATTGTAATGGCCCGACCAGTCGTTTTGAGCATTTGCACTTCGCTCATTTGTTTGAGGGAATGAGTAGCTCCGTATAATGTATTATGACATTGGAAGAATGATTCACGGTTAGAAGCTTTAAATTTGAAAGGTTTGACCAAGTTTTGACTAGTGAGTAATCAACCTCAGATTGGATTTCTGATGGTTCTGTTAGCTCCATTGGGTGATCCTGGACTTAGGAGCGCGTCTGGGTTGTGATTTGGAGGTCCGTAGTAAAGTTTGGCTTGAAATGGCGAAAGTTGGAATTTAGGAAAGTTTGACCGGGAGTGGACTTTTTGATATCGGGGTCGAATTCCGATTTCGGAAATTTGGAGCAGGTCAATCGGACGTGATTTGATAGGTTTCGGCATCCGTTGTAGAAGTTTGAGGTTTCAAGTTCATTAAGCTAGAATTTATGTGTGTTTCATGTTTTTTTGTTATTGTCTTATGTGATTTGAGGGCTCGACTGGGTTTGTATGGTATTTTAGGACTTGATGGTACCTTTGGTTGAGGTCCCGGGGGCCTGGGGTGTGTTTCAGGGTGAGTTTTGAGCGAGGTCAACATTTTAAGCACACTGATATTGTTCTAGTACCTTGGAAGTGCGGACCACAGCAGAAATATGCGGACCACACAGGAGGGGTGCGGACCGCACAATTTTGCCGCGGCCGCACTCCAGGGAGATTCTGCAGATTTTCTAGTCCGACTTTGGAAGCTTATATCTTTTGATCTACAAGGAATTTTGAGATGATTCAAATTTAAAAGTTATAGCCCTTCGTGTCTAATTTCTATAAAAGTAAATAAGTCAACATTTGGACATCTTTAGAGAAAGTTATGGCAAAAAACCTAAAGTATGACAGTGCAGCCACCAAAAGGTGCGGCCGCACCATTTTTGTGCGGCCGCAGGAGCTGGGATGTGCGGCCGCACTTGGAATTATGTGGACTGCACAGTGGGAGTTCAGAGGATGCACTATATAAACGAGGTTTAGGGTATTATTTCATATTTTGGACCTTGGGAGCTCGGTTTGTGGCGATCTTTCATGGGTTTTTCAAGAAATTCATAGGGATGAGTGATTCTAATTCAGATTTGGTTAATATACATGAATATATCATTGATTCAATCATTCAGTTATTATTTTGAGATGGAAATTTGGGGAAAATTATAGAAATTTCATAAATATAAATTTTTGGGATTTGAACACCGATTCGAAGTTGGATTTGAGTGAAACTAGTATGGTTGGACTCGTAATTGAATGGGTTGTCGGATTTTGTGAGTTTTGTCGGGTTCTGTGGTGCGGTCCCCTGGTGTGATTTTTGGTCGGATTTGGGATTTGACTTAGGATTCGATCCTTATCATTTGTAATTATTTCCTTGGGCTTTATCTGATGTATTTGAGTTACTTTTGGCTAGTTTTGATCCGTTCGGAGATCGCTACACGCGTGATGGCATTCCTGGAGCACCGCTTGGCTAGCTCGGTATTGGAATTTATCTTGTTCGAGGTAAGTAACTCTTCTAAACTTAGTGTTGAGGGTATGAAACCCTACATTACGTGTTATGTGATTGGTATTGAGGTGACGCACATGCTAGGTGACGGGCATGTGGGCGTGCACCCTATGAATGTGGACTCTATTGTTCCCATGGCACTGTATAGTGGCCCTATTTTATTGATATTTGTGTTTTCACCATGTGATAAAGTAACTGAGCTGTCAATCATGCTAAATATCAGGTTTAGGCTGTATGCTGATATTGTTTGGACCCATAGTTGTCGTTTATCGCTGTCATCTCACTAACTTCATTGATATTTTGTACTCTATCATATTCATGCATTCATATCATATCTCAGTCTCAGTTGTCATTTATTGATACATCACATCACTATTGTCGGGCTAGTTCATGACATTGTGAGCCTATGAGTGAGACTGGAGAGATTGATGACTAAGTGAGGCTGAACGCCTGATTCAATTATGGGATCGGACTGCACGCCACAACATGTTATATTGATTTATGCCTGGATTTGGGTTATGATGGCTCTTGGGTTGTAGCAGCCCCTCCGGAGTCTGTACACACGCTCAGTGAGCACGGATGATATTACAGAGGGATGAATTTCCTTGGACATGGATTTGTCCGAAGTACTTGATATTTGGAGATGGATTTCTCCACAGGGTTGGATTGCCCATTTTCCTCGGTACTGGCTGACTTAGTCAGTGTTGTATATGTTCAGTATGGGTCATATACAGTACTGAGTGGTTGAGCATGATGAGTGAAAAGTGTGAAACAGTGAAATTGAGTACTCTGAGAGTGTGAGTACATGATTCATCTCTGAGATACATGGAATTTGCATGCACACATGACATACAGGAACAGAGATGCATTTTTCCTCATACTATATGGTATCATGTCATTCATGTCTTATTATACATTGATATATGGGCATAGAAAGAGATTGTATACTTGTTATCTTGAAAGAAAATGAAACATTTTATGTATTGTGAAAAGGCTATTTGGAAAAGAATTACAATTTTCAAACTCACTCGTATCTTTGGCATCTCGGTAAAATATTTGGATTTTCTCACTAAGATACTTTGAAGCATGACCATTTTCTGAAATTGTAACCGAGCTGAGTACTTTTACTTCAGAGATATCTTTTATTACTTGTATTATGTTGTTATGTACTGTTGTAGAATATCGGTATTGACCCGACCTTGTGATAGCTTGTCACTACTTTCAACTTAGGCTAGGTTTGTTACTTACTCAGTACATGAGGTCAGTTGTACTGATACTACACTTCTGCACATTGCGTGCAGATGTTGGCTGTTGTTGTTGGTGTGTTCGAGGGTTGCTGGAATTGAAGACATACTTGCGTCCCTGTTGCAGCTGCCTCTGTTGTTCAGGGTAGCCTTAGTTTATAAGTTCTGTTTATGTACTTTTCAAACTGACTATGTATTTATTTCATTTCCTTTTTGTAAACTCTATTCTTAGAATCTCATGAGATTTGTACTACCAGTCCTTGGGAAATGTATAAAAGTTAGATAATCTCTTTATTTTACTGTCTTGTTAATATTATTAAAATTGGGTAATTATTAGTTGGCTTACCTAGAGGGTTGGGTTAGGTGTCATCACAGCTAGTGGATTTGGGGTCGTGACAGGGATGTGCCATGATTTGTGCAACATGAACTTATGAGAATTCAGCAAGGCAACAATGCGGGATCGTGATAACTGAGAAGAAGAAGTTATTGTGGGATCTTCAGTTACGTGATTGTGGCTTAAAGCGAAGAAGGGGAAGCTACCATTGATGATTGGGCCACGTGGTCACATGTTTTTAAATTTTTTGGGTTTCAATACATTGGCGAATTAGTTATGACTTGAAGAGGAGGACATCACGGGTAACTCGAGCAAGAAACTTGATGGAGGTGTGTTACATTTCGCCTTATCGATTTATGGAGGTCGTAGGATGACTCAGATTTGATATTCCTTGTGGATGTAGTGTTCTAGGGAAATGATTCACTCGATTGCTTCCTCTAGAGTATTTATGTTCTATAGAGTATTAGTCTTTCGGCACGTTTGGCTATGTATTCGAGACTAGGTCAAAATGGGTGACTATCAGGAATGGTTCTAGTGGGTTAGAGATCTAAGATGGGGTACTTAAGGATTTTCAAATTCGTGTATGACTAAGGATTCAAGTTTGCATCGGATTGTGAGAGAGACTTGGAGTATTTCTACATCCTTATTGGTTATGAGATGTAGCGTTAGAGGGATAGAAGAGACAACATCAAATTCGCAGAATGTCTCTTTAGAATGGATGTATCAGTTGAAGGTACTATTGAGTGCATGAGAGGGTATAAATGGATTATGTGTATTGAGACAATATGGTCTTGTGATTTGGGGTCACTCGGGATGAGTGTTCATTGAGATCCATTATATGATGGTAAAGAGATGTGTAATTTTGAAGACACATCAAGAGGAAACCTGGAGAAGTGGGGTCCGTATAATAGTGGCTTGGATCAGTACAGTATGGGAAATGATCAGTTCCTTTAGTATGATAAGGCCATATAGGCATTTTGTGGAAATTTTTGCGTGCTTGGAAGTCTCCATGATTTGGTTGATTTAGAGGGATTCAGTTCTAATGGCTTGATTGCTTACAGATGGGTCTTGATCATGAATTGAGATTGGTATTCTACGGTTATGGAGATTTGGCTGCATGTTATGATTTTTTTTCCTGAGATGAGTTAAGTGAAATGTTTATAACTGATCGAGTACTTATTCTATTTGTGATTTAGAATTTATAATAGGATTCTCGTATTTCCATATGACTGCATGGTGGATGCAGTGAGCTGTATGGAATTAGGATTTGAGGGGTCAAGGTTGTGGTTCAGTTTTGAAAGGAATGTCCCGAGTTTGAGGCAGCGGGGGAGATTTCAGATGTTCAGAGTATGCTAGAACTATTTTTGGTGTCGCCTGATAATGGTTTGTTTTGTGAAAGAATCATTGTGTATTGATTTACGGATGCTTGACTAGCACTACAGAAATAGCATGGTCGGTGGCCATTGATGTTCTGATTTTGTTACTTGGTGCGGAAGATTGTGGGAGTATCTCTCATGGATTGTGTAGGTGTGTCATGTCAGTCATTTAAGTGGAGAGATTGAGATCAGGTATGGAGATTTTGGCACTATCGCAGATTGGAGAATTTAATTTTGAAAGGTGGACATTTCTCTGATTGTAGACTCTAGAAGCTTGTTCAGGGTTTGACAGTTGATTTTATGTGTCATGGATAGGGTCTTTGTGGATCTTTGGAAGGGTATTTACCTATTTTGGGGTGTTTGGAATCGGTTTAGAGGTCCATTGGTAGGCCTAATGTGAAGTATATTCTACACTAGATCGGATAAGTTTATTCAGCATAACATTTGTCTATGGATAAGTATTCGGACATGGAGGATGCCATTCCTATCATAATCAATTTGTTGTATTACTTTTTATGCTATGTGAGTTGTGAGGCGACTTGATTATTCACCCGCATGTTGTGGTCATGTTTACACTTGTGGTGTTATATGGGCGAGATGGCTCTCGAGATGCTAGGTGTTTATTACACCTTATTTGTGCTTGGCCTCTTTCATAACACATTATGCTGTCCTTTTCCCTAGGGTTATTTTTATGCACTTGGCGTGCTTGTTGTTGATATATGTGTGTTTAGTGAGTATGAGCATCTTGTCTTGATGGGTATTCCCATGCATATTATTATGTGTGGATCGGGTGACACGCTGCCACGGGTACAATTTTTGGATCGGGGTGCACGCTGCAACAATATCATGTGTGGATCGTGTTGCACACCGCAATGGTGAGAGGTTGGATACAACTTATTGAACTTATTTTTGTGAGTTTTGCTTCTCCTCTGTGGGATAGATTTATTCCATATCTGTTACGCGTGCTGGGTAGTTCTAGTACTTGGTTTCCTTTCCTTATTGATCATATTCGAGTTGTGTCTTATTGGCGCATGTATCGCGTCGTATGGGATCTTAGATGGATTTTGTTATGTCTTGTCAGTCGAGCAACTTATATTGGGTGAGAATAAATTATTGGACCTAGAATGAGTGCAATCAGATTTGTATAATGTATGTTAAGACGGGAATGTTGATAATCAGTTCAGAATGTGGTAATAGTTCTTGTCTAGTGGAGGAACTCCATGAAATATTGGTTTGACGGGTGGTTACGAGTTTCTGCATATCTCTTTCATCATTGCAGTATTGCAAGGGTTGGCACAGAGCTTTTATGTGTCTAGAGGTATATGTTAAGTTAACTTGGAGTGGAGTTTGATGTTATCAGACTCCGGGTGGTGTTATGGGACCTTAGATAGGTACATTTTGTTAATTGGGACATGTGTGTGAAGTTTGGTACTGATCCAGAATGTTTAAGAGTGATTCAGACACTTAGTTTAAGAAAATGAGTTGACCGCGGTAAAAAAGTGGACTTAACAAGCTCTGATTCATGATTTAGAACTCTCAACAAGTTTGTGTCGCACTCCATTTTCTCGCAAAAGCGGGTTTCGACATGTGACAACTCTTTTAAATGGGTATTAAAAGAAAAGAGTCGCCACCTAACGATTTTTAAGGTGCGTTAGGGCACCTATTTTCAAATGACTCTGATTTAACTAGTCTACATCAACAAAGATGGGGTAAGTGCTCAAATTACCTAAAAGAGAAGGTGTTAGGCACTCTTCGAGGTCCACAACTATGGTTCCCGACCGAATTTTAAACTATGTGGGATTATTACTTGAACTAGGTGATCAAATAAGCAAAAGATGTAGAAGTTTAAAACTCTATTACAACATAAAAATTAACTATATGGCTTATTGATACAAGCCTTAAGAAACACAAGGAGTACAATTGCGTCGATCTATGACTAAGTGTGAACAACAAGTATATAAAAGGATGGGGGGGGGTCCTAAGTTTTTTAGCCTAAAGGATCACCCCATGCAACATAAAAAATACTTTGCAACTCTCTTAAGGTAGGGATTTTCTCATATTATTCAGCGGGCACAGACTATCATCTCCTGCTACCCGATTACTATGTTAAAGTTATTGCTTAAAGGTGCTTTAATTCAATTCTAAATCGTATCATATGTGTGCACTACACGTCCCATACCTATCGTCCAGGAAGCTTTGGACCTACTATCGGGGTGGTTCTAGACTTTACTTAGGTTGCTCAAAATGATAAAACTAGGCTACATTCAAAACAGATAGGTCTGCACATAATTGCAATGAAAGGCTCAAGTGGACCTCCATACATAAACAACAAATTGCACGCAGGCAGATTCAACAATATACAGTAAACAGTTTCAGCATTAAGGCGTGCTAGAGTCGTTAAGTCCTATAGACATAGCTTCTATGCGATCCCAGTTCAAGACGTCCTACAGGCAATGTTGTTGTTTTAGATTATTGAATTTGCATATTACATGTATTGTCAAACCTATAGACATGATCTCTAAGTTATTTGTGCCATGGGGAAGTGAAAGCTATTAGAAAACTCAGAATTATACGTGTTTGATCCTATAGACATGCTTTCTAGGCGGGTAACAGTATCCTATAGGCAGGATCTCTAAAAGTTGGTATTTAAACACAGACACATCATGCATATTGCTATAGACACATTATCTAGGCGGGAAGTGTAATAAGAACAATAGAAGTAGTCGATTAATTAATTAATTAGAGTCCTATAGACATGGTAGCTAGATGAGTATTAGGAAATTTATGTATTATTGCAATCCTATAGGCATGCTATCTAATAATCATATAGAAATAGACATGGGAGCAGGTAAAGTATGTACTCAAATAAACATGCTTTTGATAGTGTACGGGCATCATGCAAATTGAGTAAATGACGTGTGTGATTTCTTATAGGAATGATTTCTATTGGTGTGTAGAATTAAATCACGTCAAATAGCAAGCAAAGCAAATAATCCCTATGGACAGGTTTTCTACCCATTTAGGAAAAAATACAGTATACCAGCTTCCTCCATTTTTTCTAACTCCCCATCTGTTTGTTTACAAATTATTACAAGTCCAGATAATGAATATAAGTATAAATATTACACAAGGAACAACAGCAGACCCAAATGAAAATAACTCATTACTGTCTAGGCCTTCAATAGGCTCATTTTCACACGAATAGCAGGCCCAGATCCAAATGCATCTCAAACAGGATAGTATGTCCATTTGCACAGCCCAAGGTCATACACAAACTCATACCAAGCCCAACAATTGCATATTGACCACTTAACACAATTAATTAATGAATCACGCATGAAAATCAATTAAACAACCCTGAAGCAATACCTCATAGAGACAGGATTATATGACATTTAACAAGGTTCACATAAGAACATTGGCATTTGAGAAACCAAGAGTGACAGAATTGATTAGGCAAAGAACATGAGAACCAGGAGAATCAATAAGGCTTAATCTTCAATAGGGAGAGTTTTACACAGAAGACAACATAAGTTCATGCATGCGCAATTATTCCACAAAAGGAATAGGAGTAGCATGCTGAACACAGTCAAACACTAAGAAAGCTTCATAGGCATATCTACTTAGGGTGAACGCATACAATGCCAAGTTTCAGAAATCAAGCTTAAAGCATGATTTAGAATTATTCAAAGGGACTTTATCTAAGAGACTTAACATGAGAACATGGCAGAGTGATGGACAAGAACAAGTGGGATACAATAGAATGTCCAACATGAGAGCCTAGTGAGAGTAGCATACCATAACAGGTTCACAAGCAAATGCTTTAGTTGAACGTGAGACAACTTTAACATGCAAATCATCAATCAATACCAGAAGCATTATGGTAAACAAGAAACATGTCAGTTCTAGTTTAATAGGACATGCAAGCATCAAACTTTGTACTAGTTGGCCACACAAAGGAGAAAAGGCTAGGCATGAGGTTTACCCTAAGGTCTCAAACAATACTAAAGAACTCACGATTGCACAAGTCAAACGCATATACTAGAACCTAAATAACACGGAAGCATGCCCTAGCTAACAGCACAACCGTAGAAACATAGCAGGCTGGGCGATATTGACTCAACAAGGATTGGGACACATGAGTTGGTTACCATAATAATCTAGAACAAAGTAGGGAGAAGACTTAGGACAATCATCATCTATTAACAGAGATGTGGCAGGCTAAACAAGTTTAAGAAAAAGTTGTTTATGCTATACACATGTGATAATAATACACCGTAGTTAGAACTTAGGCAATTTAAGATACTAAGAGTATAGAGTCCCAAGAATATTTAAGAGAAATAAGCTACAAACAAGATGGGATAGTAGGACACTGATTCATGGAAGTTTCAGTGTCACAAAGCATAGATATGAACAAAAGATAAAGAAATTTTGAAGGCAAAAGACTTGCCAGTTACAAATTGTCAAACAAGAAAAATAAGAAGAAAAATCTCAACAGTATCCCAATTGTCAATAGCCAAAAGAGCAATAGAACCCCAAAATCTCAATGCGTGAGAGCTCCCAAGGGTTTCAAGTGAACCCCGTGCAGTGCCCGCACTGAGAAAAGAACATAATCGAATTCCGGCAGCCTTGGCTTTCAGCCGGCTCAAGTTTAGAATAGTGAGAGTGAGAGAGTAATAGCAGTAGTTTCGTAAAATCGTTCAGACCCCTCAAGGAAATGGGGAAGGGGGGTTTTTATAGTGACAAATTAGGATGAACAAACAATTAAAGAATCAATTAAACCTAAACCAGGAAAGAAAATATCACATGCAATCTATAATAGAACCAGTAAAACAAGAATCGGAATCCAAACCCTAGTTGCAATCAAATTCAGGGCAAATCGTTCACAAGCCCCAATCACGACGGAATCAATGGAGATATACCATATACAAGAGAAATTTTCTCTTCTCTAGTTTATAGAACCACAATCGCACCCAGAACCATATAATCTATCACGGCTCGACCTCAGGGAGCGCTACCGCTGCTCAACCAAGATAACTCGATCAAGCAAGCATACTTGATGCCTTCTATCCATCCTTACCCATGAACAATATATAATCGATATCAAGAGATATACATGAGGAGAGTGTATTATTCCCCATTCTTTTCCCATTACTCAAAAGAAATTCATTTACGAATTCGAAAATATTACAAGTTTATAGATATAATGAAAAACATGTTTGCCAAATACCAACACTTGTAGCTTAATTCCCAACATCAAACACCACCCACATGGCGTCAGATCTCCACCCGACCAGCTAGGGCGCCTTCTCACATATGCCGTGTGGGTTGAATTTTCCAATTCAAAACTATTATCAGTTTCATCCTGATTAAGGGGAATAATATCAACCCATCAATCACATCCCAAATAAGGGGAATAATCACAATCCACCCCTACACCGACACGTGTAGTTCAGGGTATGGGCATGACCCACCCTTCCTCGGTTTGCTAATGATACTCCCAAAAAAACTTTTGGTTTTCACACAAGGGAAACAAAAGAACAAATATATTTACCTCATCATTTTTCATATTGTATAAATATGCACTAGTATTTTCAACCAATCACAAAAATAATATTTCCTTAGCTCTTTTGGCCATTCACAAATTTTTTTATTCATGGTACAGTGGTCGTATTTAATATTCTACACTTTAGTTTCTTTCTTCTCATGTATCATCATCATAAATATCAACATATATAATATTCCGGAATCACTACTTTAAGTTCACTAAAAATGAAGAATTTAAGCATGATAGATTTCTTTCCAAGAAATAGAGTAAAATGATTGGCAATCAATGCGCAAGTTAAATCATAAACAAGTAACACACCATTTATTCTTGAAATACATTTCCCCAAAAAGGGCAATACACAATTTCCACTCACGAATATGTAAGAATTCAAAACACATTGAAAATACTTACAAAGCATAGCATTAGTTAAAACAGCCACATATGGGCATGACCTGAGTACATAAGCTTTTAGGCAATTCTATTTTTGAAACAATTTTGGAACAGTTGAATCAATGCTCATTTCATAGTCTTTCTCACATCATCTTATTTCATTCGAACCATTAACCACAAGTATAACTTTAATTCTCAGCATGTTGGCCACACTCTATATCCCCAATTCACTTATTTCATTTTCAAGAATCTTTATAGATTATCAACAACAAGACATTTCTAATCAAGACTTTAGGTACTCATATGAGAAATTAAGCGTCTTAGGCATATCGAGTTTTTCTCACACAATTTGGCATACCAGCTTTCATTTGAAACACGACTCAAAACCATAACATTTTAATACGCAACCCATACTTTGAACATGTATCTTTTCAACATAAGGCTCATTCGGAATAGTCAAGTTTATAAGGGATAACTTGGAACATAGGGATTAGGAACTTGAGCCAACCATACTTGAAACTAACGAGAACATTATGGAATTCGATTCTAAGAGAGAAGTTTAGCCAACATACTTGAAATTCACCCCTTAATGATTCTCCAATGATCCAATACACTAAGAAACTTTAATTTACAATAACAACATCCAATGGGAACAACATTAGTAACAAATTCCATAGTTTAGGCCATTTAGGCATTTTATCAAACACCGGTAGGCATTTCCCTACACCTCTTAACCATAGAATTAGTTCATCCAACTACTACCATTTACCAACAATTTATCCCACCATCATTCTTAAACAATTCATAATTTCAACAACACATACATGAACATCCATCCACACCCAACTAACAAAATTCCATCAAATAATCACCTTTCAATTTCTACAATGGTTATGTCTTTAAATTGGGAACTTGTGGCTTCTACTAACCATGTCATAAGTTCCAATACTTAAAGGTGTAGGATTACCTTTTGGAAGAAATCATGCAAAACCCTCCTTTGACTTCTTTAAGAAATTACTTGAAGATCTATGTATTTTATAGAGGATTGAGTTAGTTTTAGGGTGGAATTGATGGGATGAAACACCAAATTAGTAGGGATTACTCACCTTGAATATGGAAGGAGTTGGAGGTCTTGAGAGAGTGGAGGAAAACAAAAGTTCGACCAAGAGAAATGGGGAAAAATGAACCCTGAAATGAGCATAAAATGTTTCGGAAGCCACAGGTGGCGTGGGGAGCTTCCTGTCGCACTGGTTCTAGAACCTCAAGATTCCCAGCACCAGGGATAGCTCCCCACGCTACCCTGGGCGGTGGCGATGGGAAATCGTTTCTATTTCGCCCGGAAATGGGCATAACTCTCTCATATTATGTCCGAATTCGATGATTCTTTTTGCTATGGCTCCGTAATTTCCATACGGATCTAATGCTTCAATAAAAACTGAATTTGGTGCTCAGTTTCTTAATTATACCACTTATTCTTGAAGAATGGATGTCAAAACATTCTACAAATATCCAAATTAAATTTCGTTAACCATCCGAAATCTACTCGAGGCCCTCGGGACCTCAACCAAATATACCACTAAGTCCTAAAATATCATACGAACTTAGAAATGCCTCAAATCACATCAAACAACACTAAAAAGATGAATCACACCCCTATTGAAGCTTAAATGAAACAATGGAATTCCAACTTCTATATTCGATGCCGAAACCTATCAAATCAAGTCCGATTGACTTCAAATTTTGCACACTAGTCATTAATGAAATAATGAAGCTATTAAAATTTACGGAATCCAAAATCCAAGCCTAGTAATGTCAAGGCCAACTCCCGATTAGACTTATGAATATTCCAAAAATTCAACATTCCAACTCGTTCTAAGTAACTCCTCCCCACCTTCAAACCTCCTTGATATGTTCCGAAACACTTTTCATGTCAAAATAATGTGGTTCCACTCCATAGTTCTTCTTTAATTACTCGAATACGTTATTCCCGGATACCGCTGTCGCACTTTAAAATCTTAAATCATTAGAAAATCTTAACGGGGCCTTACATTCTCCACCGCTTAAGATCATTCATCCTCGATGAGGGGTAGAGTCCGTCCCCAAATAGTTAACATAACTTGTTTCTTATTCCACACATATTAAGCTCCCAAATTTGACTAACTCCCAAAAAGTTTTAGAAATTTCGGCAGAGTCTCCTCTAGAATTGGGCATATCCACCTTCCAAAGAATCACCAAAACCACTCCTAACAACACGTCCACAACTCGATAAAGCATTACAATATATATATATATATATATATATATATATATATATATATATATAGAGAGAGAGAGAGAGAGAGAGAGAGAGAGAGAGTCCATCTCCGCACGAACAATGTGGTTCGACATGTGATGAAAAAAAAAGGTGTTACCAAGAGTAGTACCACCATGTGCGCAACATGGCGATCGATCTCCACCCGATCAGCTAGGCCTCCTTCCCACATATGCCGTGTGGATTGACTTTTCCAATTCACAACTATTATCAGTTTCATCCCAATTAAGGGGGATAATATCAACCCATCAATCACATCCCAAATAAGGGGAATAATCACAATCCACCCCTACACCGACACGTGTAGTTTCGGATATGGGCCTTATGACCCACCCTTCCTCGGTTTGCTAATGATACTCCCAAAAAAATTTGGTTTGCACACAAGGGAACCAAAAAAACAAATATATTTACCTCATCATCTTTCATATTGTATAAATAAGCACTAGTATTTTAAACCAATCACAACAACAATATTTCCTTAGCTCTTTTGGCCATTCACAAAATTCTTTATTCATGGCACAGTGGCCGTATTTCATATTTCACACTTTCATTTCTTTCCTCTCATGTATCATCATCATAAATGTCAATATATATAATATTCCATAAATCACAACTTTAAGTTTATTAGAAATGAAGAATTTAAGCACAACAGATTTCTTTCCAAGAAATGGAGTTAAATGATTGGAAATCAATGCGCAAGCTAAAATCATAAACAAGTAACACACCATTTATTCTTGAAATACTTTTCCCCAAAAAGGGCAATACACAATTTCTACTCACGAATATGTAAGAATGCAAAACACATTGAAAATACTTACAAAGCATAGAATTAGTTGAAACAACCACATACATGCATGACTTGAGTACATAAGCTTTTAGGCACTTCTATTTTTGAAATTATTTTGGAACAGTTGAATCGAAGCTCATTTCATAATCTTTCCCACATCATCTTATTTCATTGGCACCATTAGCCACAAGTATAACTTTCATTCTTGAAACGTTGTCCACACTCTATATCCCTAATTCACTTATTTCATTTTCAAGCATCTTATATATTATCAACAACAAGACATTTTCAATCAAGACTTTCGGTACACATATGAGAAATTAAGAGTCTTAGGCATATTGAGTTTTTCTCACACAATTTGGCCTACTAGCTTTCATTTGAAACACGACTCAAAGCCATAATATTTTAATATGTGACCCATACTTTGAACATATATCTTTCGACATAGGATCATTCGGAATAGTCAAGTTTATAAGTGATAACCCTGAACATAGTAATTAGGAACTTGAGCCAACCATACTTGAAACTTATGGGATATTATGGAATTTGATTCTAAGAGAGAAGTTTAGCCAACATATGTGAATTTCGCCCCTTAATGATATGACAATGATCCACTACACTAAGAAACTTCAATCCACAATAACAACATCCAATGGGAACAACATTAGTAACAACTTCTATAGTTTAGGCCATTTAGGCATTTTATCAAACGCCTAGTAAGCATGAATCTCTACAC
This sequence comes from Nicotiana paniculata, assembly GCA_005239505.1. Lineage (NCBI taxonomy): Eukaryota > Viridiplantae > Streptophyta > Magnoliopsida > Solanales > Solanaceae > Nicotiana > Nicotiana paniculata. The sequence continues at coordinate 46,831 of ML304164.1, forward strand.
CTCTTAACCATAGAATTAGTTCATCCAACTACTACCATTTACCAAAAATCTATCCCACCATCATTATTAAACAATTCATAACTTCCAACATTACATACATGACCATCCATCTACACCAACCAACAAAATTCCATCAAATAATCACCTTTCAATCTCTACAACAGTTATGTATTTAAATTGGGAACTTATGGCTTCCAATCACCATACCATAAGTTTCAATACTTAATTCATACTCATACTCCCATAATATATCCATGCATGTAAGTCTAAGGATTTAAGATTACCTTTTGGAAGAAATCTTGCAAAATCCTCCTTTGAGTTCTTGAAGAAATTACTTGAAGATCTATGTATTTTACGGAGGATTGAGTTAGCTTTAAGGTGGAATTGATGGAATGAAACACCAAATTAGTAGGGATTACTAACCTTGAAGATGGGGGAGTTGGAGGTATTGAGAGAGTGGAGGAAAACCCCAAAGTTCGGCCAAGAGAAATGGGGAAAAATGAACCCCTGAAATGACTATATAATGTTTCGGGCGCAACAGGTGGCATGGGGCGCTGCACATGGTGCTGTTTCCAGAATCTCAATAGTCCTAGAGGCAGGGGTAGCACCCTACACTACCCTAGGCGTTGGCGATGGGAAATCATTTCTATTTCGCCCGAAAATGAGCATAACTCTCTCATACGATGTCCGAATTCGACGATTCTTTTTGCTATGGCTCCATAATTTCCATACCGATCTAACTTCAATAAAAACTAAATTTGGAGTTCATTTTATTAATGTGATACAACTTATTATTGAAGAATCAACGTCGAAACATTCTACAAATATCCAAATTAAATTTTGTTAACCATCTGAAATCCATTTGATGCCCTCGGAACCTCAACCAAATATACCAATAAGTACTAAAACATCATATGAACTTAGCCGGTGCCTCAATCACATCAAACAACACTAAAAACATGAATCACACGCCAATTGAAGCTTAAATGAAACTATAGAATTCCAACTTCTACATTCGATGCCAAAACCTATCAAATCAAGTCTAATTGACTTTAAATTTTACACACAAGTCATAAATGAAATAATGAAGCATTATCTATTAAGTCACATAAATTTTGCACAAAATTCACACATGACTAATCATTACCTATTAAGTCATCATAAAATAATTTGAGGGAGTAATTTATAAATACTTAGCAATTAAATATAAGAAAATCATATTTTAAGGCATTAAAAATTATGGAAAATTATAGAAAAATACTTATATGACTCTTGTGAATGCAAAATGATATTTTAAAAGTATATATTACATTTATAAAACACGAGGGGAAATTGAGTATCAATAGTTGCCCTTCTTTATCCGGGAATGATGAAAGAGTTGTTGGGTAAAGAAAATGATGACCAATTTTATCCGAACGAATAGAGCTGAGGTGTTTTGAAAAAATGGGGATTGAACCCTGGTTCTTCATTTGCCTACATATCCTTGGTGTTATGAGAATCAGATCGTGTGTACTTCTGGATTCAATGGTGAACGAAACTGATGGAGTTGTTATAAGAGTAGTTGTGTGTTTCGAAAAGGATATTTTGGACATGATAGGTTCATGAGTAACTGATAATTTCACGTGAATATATGAATGCGAATTTGAATGTTACAGATGTACAAGATGAATACTTGAGCGGTTACAAAACAAAGGGTAATCAATTGTTGATCGTCGGTTACGTTTGATGTATCGAAGGATGTGAACATTGTGAATGGAAACCAGAGCGAAATTGCTCCTGTTTGTAGAATGGTTACCTCCTGATTTACCTACAAAACTTAAAACACGATGCACGCGAACACATATAAGGGTTTATTGTGAAAATTTAAACATGACGCAAATTCCCTTCGGACCATGGGACTTGTCTTTGGACGATGAGGATGATGTCCTTAGACCATGACATCGTGGGCCATGAAGTGTATCACAAGGGATTCGCAGGCCATGGAATGGTGTCCTCAGGCCGTGAGAGTGGTGCCTCTAGACTATGACGCCTTTGAATAATGATATGCAATTTTGAGAGATCCTCGGGCCATGGCATGATGTCTTCGGGCTATGAGGATGATGCCCTCAAGCTATGACACTATCATACAATGTGGCGATGTTTCATCCCGTGAAATGCGAAGATGCGGTGATACTGATAGTTTGATGGAGGAAATAAGTAATGCTTAGTCATGTGTGAGAATGAAGGAACGCAGTGCTTAACCTTGCGTGCGATGAGGGTAGTGTTTAGCCCTATGAAGATAATGAGGGTAGTGGTTAACCCTATGTGAATGAAGGCAGTGTTTAACCTTATGCAGTGACGGAGGCAGTGCTTAGCCTCATTCAAAGAATGGAGACAGTGTTTGTTCTTCATGTAAGGGAATGAAGTGCTTAGCCTTATGCAATAATGCAGAGACTGTGTTTAGTCGTATGCAAGGGAAGGCAGTATTTAGCCTTATGCAATAATGGAGCAAGTGCTTAGCATCATGCAATGTAGCAGAGACAGAGCTTAGTATCATGCAAGGGAAGGCAGTGCTTAGCCTTATGTGATAATGGAGGCAGTGCTTAGCCTTATGTGATAATGGAGGCAGTTCTTAGCCTCATGCAAGGGAGGGTAGTGCTTAGCATTATTTGATAATGGAGGCAGTGCTCAGCCTCATAAAAAGGGAAATAAGTGTTTATCCTTATGCGATAATGGTGGCAATGCTTAGCCTCATGCAAGAGAAGGCACTGTTAAGCTTTATGTGATAATGGAGGCAGTGCTTAGCATCGTGAAAGGGAATGCATTTAGCCTTATGACAATTGAGGCAGTGTTTAGTCTCATGCAAGTTAATGCAGTGCTTATCCTTATGTGATATTGGAGGCAATGCTTAGACTCATGCAAGGGAAGACAGTGCTTAGACTTATGTGATAATGGAGGCAGTGCTAAGCCTCATGCAAGGGAAGACAGTGCTTAGCCTTATGTGATAATGGAGGCAATGTTGAGCCTCATGCAAAGAATGGAGACAATGCTTAGTCTTACGCGAAGAAAGGTAGTGGTTAGACTTATGCCAAGAATGAGGACAATGTTTATCCCTATGCAGGAAGAGCAACGATTAAACGTGAAAGGAAAAGTGATTCTTAGCTTAGCGCGTTTGCGTTTGACGACTTTTGTCGGTGTGAAGATTTGTTGTATGCATATATTTGTGGACGTTCTTATCATGTCCATTGTGCCTGCATCCAAAGAAAAATCATGAGTTTGGGGATAAAGTTGGTTCGTGCTCTCGATTTCATGCTTCGCATTTTCTCCTTTCTCGGGGTCCTATTTGAGTCACCCTGGGTAACGTCTAGCTACTACAGAAAAAATATAATTTTTGAAAAATATGCATTTGTAATAAATCATTTATATAATGATGCAGTTTTTTCAAAACATGTGATGATGCATAAATCAAATAATGTTCGGATTAGAGACTGTGACACGTTTTGAGACATTACAACCTCCTCTGTCTAGAATTTTGAGGACACTCCTCAAAATTCTGCCCTAGTTTATATGCGTACTTCTGGTAATACACTTCTTTGGTGATCCTAAATATGATGAGATCTGTAAAACTCGAGACCTTTCCCTAGTTTTTTATCATAGGGGGAATGAAGATATTATTATAAAGCGACTGAACCCACAAGGCTTCCTACGTATCTCCTCTTAAACGGGAATCAGGTCAAGTGTAGCTCAGGTTACATCAAATAGAAAGTACAAACATAATCTTAAACATATCTCTCCGTCCATTCATACAAGTATAAGTGCTCCTCCTATCAGCACTTGGTGAACCATGTAAGGGCCATGCCAATTGGGTGAGAATTTCCCCTTTAGCTTTATCCTGATGTGGGAAGATTCGTTTCAGCACCAATTGCCCCGGTGTGAATTGCCTTGACCTAAACTTTTTATTGAAAGCCCGTGACATTCTGTTCTGGTAAAGTTGACCATGACACACTAAGTTCATTCTTTTACCATGAATGAGAGCTAGTTGTTCATACTAGTTGCGTACCCATTCCGCATCGCTGAACTCGGCTTCTTGTATGATCTTTAAGGAAGGAATCTCCACATCGGTAGGGATAACAGCTTCGGCACCATAGACCAGTAAATAGGGGGTTGCCCCAGTTGATGTACGAACTGTGGTTCGGTACTCGAGTAAAGCAAACGGTAGCTTCTCATGCCATTGTTTGTAATTGTCTACCATTTTCCTCAATATCTTCTTGATGTTTTTGTTGGTGGCTTATACGACTCCATTCATTCGCGCCTGTATGCTGTAGAATTTTGTTTCTTGATCTTGAATGTTTCACACATGGATTTCATCAGGTCACAGTTGAGATTAGAGGCATTGTTAGTAATGATTGACTTAGGCACTCTGAATCGACAGTCAATATCCCGAACACAATCTGCTACGATCGTTTTAGTCACAGTCTTATAGGACGTGGCTTCGACCTATTTTGTGAAGTAGTCTATGGCCACCAAAATGAACCTATGTCTGTTTGAAGCAGCGGGTTCAATTGGTCTGATGACATCCATTCCCCAAGTAGAGAAAGGCCATGGTGAACTCGTTGCATTGAGTTTGTTGGGCGGCACTCATATCATATCAGCATGTAACTAGCATTTGTGACACTTTTGGACATATTTGATACAGTATGTCTCCATAGTCATCCAGAAATAACCTGCTCTTAATATCTTCTTGGCCAAAACGAAACCGTTCATGTGAGCTCCGTCAAACTCTTCTTCAACATGAGCATAATAAGTTGGATGCTTATGAATTCCTATTGGGATAGGATCGATGAAATTCTTGTCAAGATGTTGTATCAAAGAAGACAAGGTAGCTAGTGAATCTTCGAACTCATTCTGAATCCTCGAAACATATTTGAATTCTATCTTTGTGAACCTCTTGATCAATTCTTGTAAACAGTGCAAGTATGGAAATATTTTAGTGTTCTTGGCATCCCATTATCCTAGTACCTGGTGTACCAACAAATTAGAATATCCGACTACCAGCAACCTCTGAACGTTCTTGTCGATGGCCAACATGAGTCCCAAGATGCAGGCCTCATATTCCGCCATATTATTAGTGCACGGGAACCTGAGTTTTGCGGATACCGGGTGATGTTGACCAATTTCTGACACTATAACAGCTCTGATACCCACTCCCTTGAAGTTTGTTGCTCCATCGAAGAACATCCTCCAAGCGCCATATGCTTCGGCTTGCTCATCAGGAATACGTCTTCAATGGTTTGTATTCTCCGTCTAGGGGATTCTCCGCCAAGTGATCAGCCAATGCTTGCCCCTTAATTGCCTTCTGAGTCACATAGATGATGTCGAACTCACTTAGAAATATCTTCCACTTTGCTAACTTACATGTAGGCATGGGTTTCTAAAAGATGTATTTTAGTGGATCCATCCTTGAAATGAGATATGTAGTGTACTCGCGGAAATAATGTCTCAAATTCTGGGCTATCCATGTCAAAGCACATCAGGTGCGTTCCAACAGAGAATATCGAGCCTCGTAAGGCGTGAAATTCTTGATCAGATAATATATCACTTGCTCTTTCCTCCTATTTCATCATGTTTTCCCACAACGTAGCCAAAGGCTCCATCCAACACGGACAAATAAAGCAGCAGAGGTCTTCCTGGTTCTAGAGGGACAGGCAGTTTAGATAGATACTCCTTGATTTTGTCAAAGGCTTTCTGGCATTCTTCAGTCCAGCTTGTTGTAGCATCTTTTCTCAGCATTTTGAAGATTGGCTCATATATCACCGTTGATTGTGCTATAAACAGCTGATATATTTGAGGTGTTCTAGAAAACTCATCACATCTTTCTTAATCTTTGGCGGTGGCAAGTCCTGGATAGCTTTGATTTTTGACGAGTATAACTCAATACCACGGAGACTGATAATGAAACCCAATAACTTTCCAGTAGGGACTCCGAAGGAACATTTTGCTGGGTTCAACTTCAAATTGTATTTTTGAAGTCAGTCAAAAAACTTCTTCAAGTCTGCTAATGATAACATCATCCACGAATACCTATATTTCCTTGTGTATGATATCGTGGAAGATATTCGCCATGGCCCTCATGTAGGTGGACCTAGAATTCTTCAAACCAAACGTCATCATTTTGTAACAATATATTCCCCATCGTGTGATAAAGGCGGTCTTTTCGACATCCTCTTCGTCCATCCAAATCCGATGATATCCTGCGAAGCAATTCACAAAGGATTGGAGTTCATGCTTGGCGCAGTTGTCAATCAGTATGTGTATGTTAGGCAACGAAAAATCATCCTTAGGACTTGCTCTGTTCAGATCTCGGGAATCGACACATACTTTAACTTTCCCATCTTTCTTCAGAACCGACACAATGTTGGCTAATCAGGTCGGCTATTCGACCACTCAAAGAAACATGGCTTTGATTTTCTTGGTGACCTCCTCTTTTATCTTCAGACTAATATCTGGCTTGAACTTTCTGAGCTTCCACTTTACCTGTGGAAACATGGGATTGGTAGGTAGCTCGTGAGCTACTATGGATGTGCTTAACCTAATCATATCATCGTAGGACCATGCAAAAATATCCCCATATTCCTTTAGGAACCCGATATACTCTTCCTTCTCTGATGGTGATAGATGAATGCTTATGCGAGCTTCTTTGACTGTTTCAGAATCCCCTAAGTTAACAGCCTCAGTTTCCTCCAAATTAGACTTACATTTGTTTTCAAAATTTTCTACTTCTTTGACAATTTCCTTAGGTATTATAGCATCTTCCGTATCACTTTTCTTATGTTGCGATGTCTCATTACATGTACAAGTCGTAGGTTCATCAGGGTATGTAATAATTACGCTGAAAAAAATGTAGAAAGATAATAATAAATACGAAAAGCAATAATGCACTAATAAAGCTTAATGTTGTCAACAAGTATCACTCAATGGGTCGAGTAATTATTCCAAAACAAAATACTGAAAATTTCTTAAATGCTCAAAACAATTTAAAAATAAGTCATGCTAATTTTGCCAGGATACCCAAGTACTCGGCGAGCCCGAGATGGTGTAGCGAACCAATTCTTGAGAACAGCTCCTTCTCCCACTATCTGAAAACTAAGGTTTTCCTCTTCCTCCTCCTTCACAATTACACTGCACTTCATGTCTTCCTCGTCCAGAAATAGCTTCCTCATACCGGCCAAAATCTCATCTTCCTTAGATCCCTACATCATGTTAGCTTGGTGGAATGTCGGGTGCAAAGGTGGTATAGGTTGTTCCAGCAGGTAGTAATTGGTGCGCCATGGTGGTATCCGATCCTGATACTCCTGCACGGTGTATTCATACCTGAGTCCAAAGGTCGTGCCATAATACTGTGGTTGTACGGATTTTGTGATCCCTTGAAGCTTTCGGCCAACACCATTGCCTGGTTCATATCCTGTCCAGAGCAATATGATTTCTATCTTGTTTCTCCACCATCGATACTTTTCAATTGCGTTAACCCACTCAATGCGATGATATGTTTCTCCGCCCAACTTCCTCATGTTTTCAATGACTGGAACAGACTGGTTGGTGTAGATAGGGTTGCTTCCATCTCCATGAATGATCACCTCCTGATTATGCCATTCAAACTTCACAGCTTGATGCAGTGTAGAAGCCACTGCCCCAGCTGCATGTATCCATGGTCGTCCCAATAATAGGTTGTAAGTAGCAGATATATCTAGCACTTAGAACTCAACATTAAACCAAGTCGTACCCATCTGTAGATCAAGATTAATATCTCCGATAGTGGCTCTCTGATATCCATCAAATTCCTTCACATTCATGCTTCCCATTTGTATCTCGTGCAGGCCTTTACCTAATCTTTTCAGAGTGGTCAACATGCATATGTTCAGGCTCAAACCTCCATCTATCAGGACCCTGTCAATGAACTTGTCCTTAAATTGCACTATGATGTGCAATGCCTTGTTATGACCCAACCCTTCTGGTGGTAACTCATATTTGTGGAAAGTAATTTTGTGACTCTCCAGTATATGTCTGATCATGTTATCCATCTCTCCACTAGTGATGTCGGGGGATACATAAGCTTTACTTAACACTTTTATCAAGGCATTCTTGTGTGCGTCTGAATTTTGCAACAGTGATAAAATGGATATTTGAGCGGGAGTCTTGTTCAGGTGGTCAACAACAAATCATTTCTTTTCTTGTATCGTCCTCCAAAGATCGTCAGTGCATGTCTTAACAACAGGTGTCTTAGGTGCATCTTCTTTGCTCCTTCCTCCCAAATTCTCTGATGTGTAAACTCTGCCAGTTCTATTCATACCTTGTGCGAGACCTATTATTCCATCTTGGCTTTTCCCTTTCTTCTCGCTTCTACAATATAATCACATGGTACGGTATCAGACTTGTAAGATGGTGTGGGAGCTACCATTACAGTGAAGGGTGTAGCTACCTCGACCTCAAACGGTGCCTAGGTTTGTACCACAACTGGCGTGAGGGTGACCAGAGATGATTTAGGAGTGTCTACCTCTCGAATGAGTCCGATGGACCCTTCCTGATCCTATTCCTCATCAGTTTCTATCATGTTCTCCCCTCACCCCTATGATCCAGGAGATGGTTATTGTGGACATTCGGTGAGGCTTTCTTAGCATTTATAACCTTTGTGTCGATTAGTGTCTGAACCTTGTTTTCTAACATGTGGCAATCCTCAATGGTATGACCCTTCATGCCTAAATAATAGGCACAAGTTTTGTTGGGATTGATCCATCGGGAAGGGTTCTCAACAGCAACAGCATGAATAAGGGTGACGTAACCAACGGCCTTCAGTCTCGCATATAATTGGGCTATGCGTTCAGCAATTAGGGTGTATTGTCTAGGAGTTCTGTGGTTGAAATTTGGGTGTGGCTTTGGGTAGTTTTGGAGGGCGGCTAGAGGTAAATGGTAATATGCATGTTGAGTGTTATAGGTATGGTAGGTGGTGGCAGGGTATTGGTATTTTAGGGTGAGGGTTGATATGAGGGTGGAGGTGTTCGATATGTGAGGGGAGACTTAGGGCCTTGGGCTATCATCATAGCACCCACTTCTTTCTTCTTTGAGATACCTCCTGATTGCAAGGATTTATTTGTTGCTTGCAGTGCCTCAAAATTAGTCAACATCCCACTCTTGATTCCTTCTTCTATCCTCTCTCCTAACTTGATAATGTCTGAGAACTTGTGATTCTCGATGACCATCAACCTTTCATAATACTGTGGATCTTGAGCTCTAACAAAGAACTTGTTCATTTGTTCTTCTTCAAGTGCTGGCCTTACCTTTGCGGCCTCTGATCTCCAACGAGTAGCATACTCGCAGAAGGTTTCTGTCAGCTTCTTCTTGAGGTTTTGGATATAAAAGATGTTTGGCGCGTTCTCTGCATTGAACCTGAATCTGTCCATGAAATCTGAGGCCATACTTACCCAATTTGCCCACTTCTTGAGGTTTTGACTGATATACCAAGACAAGGCGTCTCTTGTAAGACTTCGCATGAGCAGTTTCATGCATATTTGTTCATTCTTACCCACTCCTACAATCGTGTCTCAGTTGGTTCTTAGATGCACCTTCAGATCACCAGTGCCATCAAACATTTCAAACTTGGGAGGTTTGTAACCCTCTGACAATTCTACATTTTGCTGAATGCACAGATCTTCATAGTTTAAACCTTAAATGTCTTTCCCATCTTCAACACTCTAGACTCTTCATGTCAGTTTCTTGAGTTCCTCTACCATGTTTCGAATAAGCACGTCCTTCTTAGTCGGGTCAGGTATGTATAGGGCTTGTTGCGGGGTATGGGGTAAGGTTTCCACATATATCGGTTTGTTTTGATGAGTTTCTAGATCTTGGGTATATGGGTGATTGTTGGTTGAGTTTTGGGGATCGGGATTAGGTTGTGGTGCATTTCGGGGAGTGTGATAAGTAGTGGTTTGCGGGTATTGAGTTGGGTGATGGTGGTGTTGTTGATGGGTTTGCACTAGTGGTGGGTTAAGATTTTGGAGAGGCACGGCATTATGATATTGGTGCGGTGCGGGAGGATTCGGATCAATGGGTTGGTGGATTCTGGTTTTGTGTGTTTTGTGTTGGTATTTGATTTTGAGTGGTTGGGTTTTGCTGGTTGATGTTGGGATTATTGAGAGTAAGGGAAAGGTTTTCCAGATCTCGGACCTGCTCAAGCTCACCCTGTAGCTCCAGGATTTTCTCCTCCAAATATAAGACCAACTCATTTTGTCCATGCGTGTTTCTCCCATCTGAGGTTTCAAAATTCTCTGTCGCGGTAGAGTTATGTTTCTGAATAACACTTATGTCATCCATCTTCACTTTTCCCTTGCTTTTTCTTTTCGGGTCGTTAGGTGGAAGAGTAGGTGGAGGACCTCTGGATCTAGTGTGGTATACTGATGATGCCAATATGCACAAACCAACCTTTGGGAATGGGAATAAATAAATAAAAATAAAAGATAACCAAGTCAGTAAGTTGAAATAAAAGAGTGTTTGCAATATTTAAACATGTTTTTTTAAAGTCATGCAATAATTTGCATTGTTGGCTATATGTTGTGTATTTTGGGCCCTAGTCTTATTTTATCATATTTTGAGTCCTAGACTCGATGGGAGGCAATTGTTGGAGGGAATCTTTATATATGGCTATTGGGTAAGTGATTTTGACTCTATTTTGATATTATAACATGATTTCTTATGTATTTAAACATCAAAATCATGAAAGTTGAAGAGAATTTTTGGGGATTTTTTACTATGTTTTGAAAAATAAAAATTTAAAATTTGAGAATCGATTTGGATTCGATTTTGAAAAATAATCATATATTTGGACTCATGGGGTTATGGGTGGTCGATATCTACCCTTTCCACTCAGGTTTTGACCGGATAGGCATGGGGTTTTTTGTGTACTTTTAAAAAGTGGGTAAAGATTGCAACTTTATTAATTGAAATGTGTTCCTTTGCATTGTTTGATATTATCGAGTCTTTTTTGGGTAAGATTTGAGTCGTGCAGCGGTGATTTCTAAGTAAAGGCTATTTTTAAGTATTGATTTGGCTTGTTTGAGGTAAGTGTTTTGTCGAATTTTGGTTGAGGGAATTTTTTCTATTAATTGTTATTATTTGTTACATGCGGGGGTTAATAGCCTAAGTTCTAATATAGTCAATTACCATATATACGCGCGTGTACATACTCGTCACCTTATTTAAAGGTCAATTCACATAGCACAAACATTTCAAATTAGACCAAATCCTAGGAGGCAATTCCTCCACATAAAGTTTGGCAAGATACTTATCTCAATTAGACCAATATATTATCAAACAATTCAAGAGAAACCAATTTTGATTAATAAAGTTAGATCTTTACACAATTCCCAAAAGCAACCCCATCCCGCTATGTAATGACCTGATTGATCATTTTGATCATTTGCATTCAGTTCGGTGATTTGAGGTCATGAGTAGCTTCATATGATGTATTATGACTTGCGTGTATGGTTAATTTTGGTTTTCGAGTGGTTAAGGTGATTTGGAAGAATGATTCTAAACTAGGGAACTTTAAGTTGGAATACTTGTATGAGTTTGACCTTTGTGTATTTGACTTCAGATCGGAATTTTTATGGTTCTGCTAGGTCCGAATGGGGATTTTGAACTTGGGTGTATGCCCGATTTGCATTTGGATGTTTATAGAAGGTTTTGGCTCTAATTGACAAAAGGCTGCAATTTGAAGGTTTAGAATGTTCATAGGTTTGATTGGGAATTGACTTTGATGTTATCGGGTTTGGATTGTTATTCTGGGAGTTGGAATAGGTGCGTTATATCGTTTGGAATTTGTGTGCAAAATTTGAGGTGATTCCAAGTTGTTTAAACGTGTTCGGCGTAAGTTTAGAAATTGGAAATTTGAAATAGTTTATTAAGCTTAAATTGAAGTATTATTCATGGTTTTGATGATTATGTGTCATTTGAGGCCTCGAGTATGTCCGTGTTATATTTTGGGACGTGTTGGTATGTTCATATCAGGTCCCAAAGGCTCGAGTGAGTTTCAGGTGGTTTTGGACCATTTCGGAGTGTGCATGAGATGTTGGTTTTTTGGTGCTCCACTTGAACTTCGCAATCACGGGAGTAGAGGCGCGATCGCGTTGAGTAATTTGGTCAGTTGGGTTTCGCGTTCGTGGATAAGGAAAATTGCATTGGAGAGATTTGATTTCTCATGTTTGCATAGGTGTTTCATGATCGCGTTTCTGATATTGTGTGATCCCTATGATGTTTCTATGAAGAGTTTTATTTCTAACCAGTGGGATGTGTATGTGTTGCAATTTGAATTTGGATTGCTTGAAGGAATTTGCACGAATGTCACGAGGATAGAGATGCTCTTAGCAGAAGATTTCAAGTATTCTATGGCTGGTGCTACATGAGCGTATGAAGGATTTTGTTGAATTACAGTACGAGGCTATGATAGTTTTAGAGTAAGGGTATTATGGGTTATCAGATGTTATGTTCTATGGCTTCGAGCCAAGTGGAGGAGTCTGCTATCGACGATCAGATTGCATGGTCATGTGTGTGTTAATTTTGGTCTGAGGCATACTTGTGGATCGACTATGACTTGAAAAGGTTGATTTCGAGGATGACTCGAGTAAGGAAATTTTTGGATGCATGATGTATTACACTTTCTGGATAATGGAAACCTTGGAGTGATTCAGGTTTGCTATTTGTGTTGGACGTAGTGTGCAAGGAGAAGGGATTTGCTCGGTTGCTTAAGAGATGGGGGTTACTTCTTTAGGTGTTTGTGTGCTAATGGGTCACTAGTCTTTTGGCTCATATAAGGGGTGCATTGGAGATGGAGCTGAGTGGATGACTCTCGAGAAGATTCTAATGGATTTGTGATTCATATGTGGTATTTGAGGGTTTCCCCGGATTTTGTGTATGGCTAAGATCTAAGATTTGTAGTGGGTGGTCGAGGCTTGCGGTAAATAAAAACCTTCGGATTCGCAGAAAGTCTCTCAACAGTGGGTATCTCGGTTGCACCGTTATTGGGTGCTTAAGAGGGAATATAGTGGCTTATGGGCCTTAAGACGATGTGGTTTCATGCTGGGGTCTCTTGGGGTGAGCTTGGGGTTAAGGGCCATAGTGGAATAACAGGGAGAGTTGTTAACTTGAAGGAAAGTGGAGGGGAACTCGAAGAAATAGGACAACTTGGTAGTGGGTTGGATTAGCATAGTAATAGAAGTGATCGTTTCCTTTGTGTGGTAAGACTCTACATGTGTTTTATGGAAATAATCTTGGGCTTGGTGACCGGCATGACTTGGTTGAGTTATAGGTATTTAGTTCAGATGTCTTTATTATGTACAAATAGGTTTCGAAGAGTTCTGATGGTTTCGACCACGGCTTGGGGCCGACGTTTTTTGTAGGCATTAAAGTGTTTTTGTTGTGTGTGGTGATTTTCTCTGGATGGGGTCAAGTGAAAGTTTTTTGGTTGGCAGAATGTGTATCCTGCTTGTGATTGAGAGTTGATAATGGGGTTCTCGTGTTTTCATGTGATGGCATGATAAATGTAGTGCGGCATGTGGGATTGAGGTTTGCATGTATGAGGTTATGGTTACGTTCGAAGGGAAGGTCATGAGTTCTAGACAACATGGACAGTTTCAGATATTTAGAAAAATGTTGGCACTATCTGATATCACCTGAGAAGGGTCCGCATTTCAGAAGGCGCACTATGTTTTGACTTGCGAATACTTGACTAGTATTACAGTAATTGGCTGGTTGGTCGATTGCTGATGTTCAGATTTTTCTATGTGTCCGAAAGAAATATGGAAACACTTCTCGTTTGATGATTGTGTATGAGGGATGTGCAAATCATTTGAGTGGTGGAGTTAGGATTGGACAAAGAGATGTATTCTAGGGATTTGAAGACTAGGAGGGTTCTCAGAAGCATCTTGTTCCTTGGTTGGAGATGGTGATGGTATGTTAAGAGGTTGACGATTAATCATATGTGTTATGGACAAGTTATTATGGACTTTTCGAATATTATCTACCTATTTCGGGAGAATTGGGAATTGATTTGGAAGCCACTGGTAGGCCTAATGAGAATGTGTATTCTATATCTGGTCGAATTTGTTTACTCAGCACAACTATTGCTTAGGTGTGTTAATCGGTTAGAGTTGATCTTATTCGTGTTCTGGTATCTTCCATGTGTTACTCTTCTATGTTACGATGGGTTATGAGATTGTTGATTATTTACACACATGATGCGGTTCGGTATTAGCCTTGTGGAAGAATTCGAACAAGATGCTTCTTGGGTTGTTGAATGGTTGATATCGCCTTGGTTATGGTCTTCCTGTTTGTGGTTTATTATGCTACCCATTTCTCCATGGTTGTGGTCATACACTTCGCGTGTTTGCTGTTTATATGCAAATGGTTGTTGATTGTGAGCATCATGGCTCGAGGTATTTCATGTGGAACGGCGTTTGGATTAGGTCACTCATCACAGGGGAGTTGTGTTGAGATATGATCAATTATGCTTATTTCGTGTGTGTTTTTCCTCCTGGGGTGATGGGTTCATAGCATTGCACTTTTTGTTGGTATCTATTGAGCTTGCGGGGCGATTCTCATATTTGATTCTCTTTCTATCATTAGGTATATTAGAATTGTTACTTCTTTGGCACGGATTGCACGGTATGTGGCTCAAGGTGATGCTGGTGTGGAATGTCGGCCAAGAAGCTTGTACTCGATGAGATAAGGTTATTATTCCTAGAATGAGTGTTATCGGGTTCTTGTCGGGTGATAAAACTCCATGACTTGCTAATCTGATGAGCGGTTATGAGTTTCTGCGTGTTTCTTTTGCCATGGGTAGTGTACGAAGGTTAGGACAAAGTTTTATTCGGTACAAGGTTTTTTACTGGTACCAAGTTCGTTATTGGGAAGTTGTTGTGGGCGAAAGTTATTGCTACGAGTATTTGAGTTATGTGGAATATCATGCGACTATATTTGGAATATGGTTATGGCTTGATACAGCTTGTTCAGACTTATTCAGTGTATAGATGCAAGAATCGGGTCTTATAATGAGTTCTGGATGTTGGAGATTGGGTTCTAAGGTTTATGGATTAAGGTTGAAGAAAGGATCTTCAGTTAAGTTGTGGTGTCGGGCTTATATGGATTGGGGTGATGTGGGGTCACCCATAGGTATGTGTATGGTGAGTTTATACAGTGATTTGATGGCTTGGGAACAACACTTGGCACGCTCGAGGACAAACATATATTTAAGTGGGGGAGAATATAATGACCCGACCGGTCGTTTTGAGCATTTGTATTCGAATTCAGTGGTTTAAGGTCATGAGTAGCTTCATAAGGTGTATTATGACTTGCGTGTATGGTTTGACCTCGGATCGCAGTTTTTATGATTTTGTTAGGTCCAACTGGTAATTTGGACTTGGGCATATGCCCAATGCTACATTTGGATGTTTCTAGAAGGTTTTGGCTCTAATTGGCAAAAGTTAGCAATTTGAGGGTTTGGAAAGTTCATAAGTTTGACCGAAAGTTGAATTATGTTATCGGGTTCGCATTATTGTTTCGGGAGTTGGAATAGATTCGTTATGTCATTTGAAACTTGTGTGCAGAATTTTAGGTGATTCCGAGTTGTTTAGATGTGTTCAGCGTAAATTTGGAAATTGGAAATTTTAAATAGTTCATTAAGCTAGAATTGAGGTGTATTTCGTGATTTTGATGTTATTATGTGTGATTTGAGGCCTATAGCAGGTATGTGCCATGTTTTGGGACTTGTTGGTATGTTCGGACGGGGTCCCGTGGGGCTCGGATGAGTTTTAGGGTGGTTTCGGACCATTTCGGAGTGTTCATGAGATGTTGGTTTTATGGTTCTCTAATTGAGCTTCGCAATCACTGGAAAAGAAGTGTGATCATGTTGAGTAATTTGGTCACTCGGGTTGGTAGTTCATCGTGTTTTCTTAGGAGCCATTGCGTTCGTGGATAAGGAAAATTGGGCAGGAGAGATTTGATTCTTCGCATTCGCATAGGTGTTTCACGATCGAGTTCAGCAAGGGAGTTGTGGGGGTTTGGGCTTCGCGTTCACATGGGCGAGGACAAGTGGCATCTGAGGTCATCGCGTTTGCGTGGTCGTGTCGCGGACACATAGAGAATTTTGTGTCTTAGTGACTTTATGCATCACGATCGCGAGGGTACAACCGTGATTGTGTAGGGTACGGGTGGGCAGTGCTTATGAGATATTTAATTCGAGAGTTTTACTCATTTCATCATATTTTGAGATCGAGAGCTCGAATTTTGGCGATAGTTTAGGCGACTTTCACGATTTTGATTGGGATAAGTATTTTTTACTCGGGCCTGATTATATAACATGATTCTATCTTTGATTTTGGCATTTGATTAGTGAATCTAAAAGAGAAATCGGGAGTTTTTGTCTAATCTTTTCTACAGAGAATAATTGAGTTTTGAACTTTGATTCAGAGACAGAATTAAATGAAATTAATATGGTTGGATTCCTATTCGAATGAGTTATCGAAATTTATAAGTTTTGTCGGATTTCGAGGTGCGCACCCGAGTTGACGTTTTGGTTGACTTTGAGTATTTGATTAAATATTCGACCTTTATCGTTTGAGTTTGGTTCCATGGCATTATTTGATATTTTTGAGTTGCTTTTGGCTAGTTTAGTTGTTCAGAGGTCGATTCGTGTGGGATGGCGTTTCTAGAGTATTGTTTTTTCCTGTTCGAGGTAAGTAACATATCTAAACTTGGATTTGAGGGTAATTATCCCTTAAAACTATGATATTTGAGATGTGTTGGAAGTGATGCATGTGCTAGGTGACGGTCATATGTGCATGAACTATGGTATTCATGATCCGGGTAGTTCTTAGGCTATTATATACCTTATTTTGCTATCATGCTTCATTCATATCATATTTTCTTCATTTGTATGACTAGGTGAGCTACTATTCATGCTAGAAACTATGTCTAGGCTATCTGCTTAATTGTTTAAGACATGATAGGGTTATTTTTCCATGTTGAGCTATTTACCTTAGCTGTAGACATATTGTTCAATCATGATAGTTATGTCTGCATGTTATCACTGTCTCTTTACACTTTTGATATGCTATCTTACATGTTATAGGTGTCATTGCACATGACACAAGTCTGAGCTGTAATTGTGATACTTCGTGTTCTATAATTGGATTATGTTTCTCTGACATGTGAGCCATTGAGACGTGAGCGAATTGATGACTGGCATGGGCCATAGAGCCATGTTGTGAGTTATGTTGGATCAGGTTGCACACCACAACAAATTGTAATTTGGATTCGATTGCACGCAGCAAAGAATTGATATTTGGATCGGGTTGCATGCCACAGCGATTATATTGGGTATTGATTAGATCTTGGTCTAGGATATGCCCCTCCGAAGTCTGATAGTATAGTGGGCGCACGCACAGAGATATATATGTGCGTTGGTGAGTGCATCTGCGCTAGGCACCATGAGTGTGCTGAGAGTGAGTGTACTTGATGATTTCACTATAATATTATTGACTTGACATGTATATTTGATATTTAGGCATAGAGATGTATTATTTTCATGCTAAATGGTAGACAGATGTTATTGACTTGACATGTATATTTGGCATGTAGGCATAGATATGTGTTTTCCTCGTGCTAGATGGTAATTGAAATATTTTACTTGTTGTTGTTAAGTTGGAAATCACAATCCTTTTGATAAATTCATTGTTTAGTGATTTCGGTGGTAAGATTGAGGCTTTGATTGTTATACTTGAAAAGCATGCCTTATTTTCCGTATTTGTGAATGAGTTGAATAGGATATCTCTTGAGTTGTTTTCTTTTGTTGTCATCATTAGATCTTGTGTTGCCACTGATTATCGGTATAGGATACTGACCTTCTTCCTAGCTTGTCACTGCTTTCAACTTGAGGTTAGATTTGTTACTTATTGAGTACATGGGGTCGGTTGTACTCATATTATACTTTCACACCTTGCGTTCATATCTTGGAGCTGATGTTGTTGTATATGGCGGGAGATGGCATTGAAGATGTGCCTGCTTTTCTGGATATAGCTACCACTTATTTTTGTAGCTTGAGATTTGTAATATGTGTATGTATGTCCCAAACATGTGTTGTATTTATTTTCATACCAACTTTGAAAATTTAAGTCCTAGTGGCTCGTGACTTGTACTGCCAATCCTTGGGTTAATGTAAGGAAATTCAGTTACTTCACTAATTGATTTCATATTAATTTCTTTATAATTGTGTTGACTGGTATTTGGTTTACCTAGCGGGTTGGGTTAGGTTCCATCACCACTAGGCGGATTTTGGGTCGTGACACATCCGGTCAAAACCTAAGCCAAGGGGTAGATCTCGACTAACCATAACCCAAGAAGTCCATATATGTATTTTGTTTTCAAAACAGAGTCTAATTTGACTCTCAAATTTTCATTTTTTAAAATGTAGTCAAAGTCCACAAAATTTCTCTTCAAATACCACGGACTAGATTTTAAGCATTCATAAACAATCATATTACATAATCAAAATTGAGGCAACATCATTTACCCAATAGCTTTGTATGAAAAACTTCCCCTGAAATCGCATCCCACCGAGTCTAGGGCTCAAAAAGTGATAAAATGAGACGAAGTACCGAAATTCTACTAGTTGTTCAGCCATAGAAGTGGAAAATGTAAAGACTCAAAACTGCGACACAGGGATGGAAAAAGCAAACCATGTCAACCCAAGAAGATGTCGCAATTGCGACATGGGCGTCGCAATTGCGATGCATCCCTATTCATAAAAGCGAGCTCCCCAATCCCGGTACCACCTTCGCAAAAGAGATAAAGACGTCACATTTGCAACACCTGACACCCCCTTCCCACTTTGGAATTGCGAACTGTTGCTCGTAATTGCGATAATCGCAGCACCAACACACCAGCAACCTGAAACTAAATTCCAAATGGTCTGAAACATGTCCGAAACTCACTCTAGCCCCCGGGACTCCAGACCAAATATCCACAAAAGTCTATAAACATCATCCGAACTCACTCACGAACTAAAAATACCAAGATAACATCCAGAATCACGAACCGAACAAAAAAGCACATAGACTTCATAATGAAACTCAAGAATTGCTAAAATCTCAACCAAGCATATGATTCCTACCAAACCAACTCGAAATGACACCAAACTTTGGGTACAAGTTCTAAATGACAAAATGTACCTAATCCAAGTCCTGAAACTGGAATCCAAACCCGATAACCATAAATTCAACCCATGGTCAAACTTAGGAAATTTCTAAACCTTCAATTGCCAACTTTCGACAAAAGAGCCGAATCAATCTAGGAACCTCCGAATTTAATTATGAGCATACACCTAAGTCCAAAATTACCATATGAACCTATTGGAATCATCAAAATACCATTCTGAGGTTTTTTTGACAAAAGTCAAACCTCGGTTAATATTTCTAACTTAAGCTCCAAACTAAGAACCAACAGTTCTGAATCAATCCAAAACCTCCCCGAAATGAAACCAACTATCACGGCAAGTCATAAAACCAAAAATGCACATACAGGAAGCTTTAAAAGAGGAAACGTGGCTCAAAATACACAAAATGACCAGTTGGGTCGTTACGTTCTCCCTCTCTTAAAAAAACGTTCATCCTCGAACAAGTATAGAGACATATCTGAAGTGCCAAAAAGATGATAATAACGGCTCTGCATATCATGATCGGTCTCCCAAGTTGCCTCCTCGACCGATTGACCTATCTATTGAACCTTCACTGATCCAATGTTCTCCGACCTTAACTTTCGTACCTGCCTATCCAAAATAGCCATCGTCTCCTCAACATAGGTCATATCCTTGTCCAATTTCACAAAGCTTAAATCTAACACATGTGACGGATCACCATAGTACTTCCAAAGTGTGGAAACACGAAACATCGAGTGAACTCCCGATAAGTTTGTGGCAATGCAAGTTTGTAGGCCACCTCACCAACGCCCTCAAGAATCTCAAAAGATCCAATATGTTGAGGGCTCAACTTTCCCTTCTTCCTCAACCTCATCACACCCTTCATTGGAGAAACTCTGAGGAGGACCCTCTCACTCACCATAAATGCAACATCATGAGCCATCCTATCCGTATAAATCTTTTACCAAGAATGCAATGTACGAAGTTGATCCTTAATCAACTTTACCTTCTCCAAGGCATTTTGAACCAAATTAGTGCCCAATAACCTAGCCTCCCCAGGATCAAAACAACCAACCGTAGAATGACATCGCATTCCATATAAGTCCTCGTGTGGAGCCATCTGGATGTTCGACTGATAGTTGTGTTGTAGGCGAACTCTGCTAGCGGTAGAAACTGATCCTATAAGCCCCCGAAATTGATAACACCGGCACATAACATGTCCTCCAGAACCTAGAAAATGCACTCGGATTGTTCGTCCGCCTGGGGATAAAATGTCATACTCAGCTCAACCTGTGTGCCTAACTCACGTTGCACAGCCCTCCAAAAATGCGATGTGAACTGTGTGCCCCGATCGGAGGTAATAGACACCAGCATACCATGAAGGAGAACAATCTCATGTAGATAAATCCAAGTCAGCTTCTCTGAAGAATAGGTAGTCGTGACTGGAATGAAGTGTTCGGACTTGGTCAGTCGGTTCACAATGACCCACATAGTGTTAAATATCCTCAAGGTTCCTGAAAGTACAACTACAAAATCCATAGTGATACGCTCCCACTTCCACTCCAGAATATCAAGACTCTAAAACAAACCACCCGGTATCTGATACTCGTACTTAACCTTGTGACAGTTCAAACACCGAGCCACATACTCCAAAAATATATTTCTTCATTGTTCTCCACCGGTAGTGCTGTTTCAAATCATGGTACATCTTCATTGCCCCCGAATGAATAGAATACTGCAAAATATGGGCCTGCCCAAGGATCATCTCCCCTAACCCATCAACATTGGCACACAAATCTGACCCTGAAGCCTCAATACCCCATCATCACCAATAGTCACCTCCTTAGCATGACCATGTTGCACCGTGTCCTTAAAGACAAGCAATTGGGGATCATCATACTGATGTGCCTTGATGTGATCAAACAAAGACGGTCATAAAACCACGCAAGCAACAACCCCACTAGGATCTGAAACATCCAAATTCACAAACTTGTTGGCTAAAGCAAGACTACCCGTGCTCTCAGCCTTCCTACTCAAATCGGCAGTCACCATATTGGCCTTCCCAAGATGATAAAGAATGGTGATATCGTAGTCCTTCGGTAGCTCTAACCACCTCTGTTGTCTCAAGTTCAAATTCTTTTTCTTGAATAAGTATTGTAGACTCTTGTGATCCGTGAATACTCACAAGACACGTCGTAGAGGTAGTGCCTCCAAATCTTAAGCGCGTGAACAATGACTGCCAACTCTAAATCATGTCCTGGGTAGTTCTAATCATGGGGATTCAACTAATAAGCATAAGAGAATCACTCTATCTTCCTATATCAACACACATCCAATGTCAAGCTATGAAGCATCACAATAGATTCTATAAGAACCTGATGCTGAAGGAAAAAAATAGAACTAGAGTTGTAGTCAAGGCAGTCTTGAGCTTCTGAAATCTCTTCTCGCACTCGTCATACCACCTGAATAGGGAACCTTTCTAAGTCAATCTAGTCAAAGGAGTTGTGATGGATGAAAAACCCTCCACGAAACAGTGATAAAACCCAGTTAAGCCTAGAAAACTTCGGATCTCAGTAGCGGTAGAAGGCCTGGGTCAACTCTAAACGGCCCCAATCTTCTTCGGATCCACCTTAATCCCTTTACTAGACACCACATAGCCCAAGAATGCCACTGAATCAAGTCAAAACTCAAACTTGGAGAATTTAGCATATAGTTTCATCCCCCTCAAAGTCTAGAGCACGATCCTCAAGTGCTGCTCATGCTCCTCTCGGCTGTGAGAATACACCAGTATGTCATCCATTAACACGACGACAAAGGAATAAAGGTACGGCTGGAACACATTGTTCACCAAGTGCATAAAGGATGTTGGGGCATTAGTCAGCCCAAAAGACATCACCAAAAACTCATAATGGCATAACGGGTCCTAAAAGCCGTCTTTGGAATATCTGGAGCCTGGATCTTCAACTGATGATACCCCGATCTCAAGTTAATCTTCGATAATACCCTAACACATTGAATCTGATCAAACAAATTATCAATACGCGGTAGTGGGTATTTGTTCTTAACGGTAGCCTTGTTCAGCTGCATGTAGTTAATACATATCCTTATATAGTTGTCTTTCTTCTTCACAAATAAAATAAGAGCACCCCAAGGCGAGACACTCGGTTTGATGAACCTTTATCAAGCAACTCCTAAAGTTTTTCCTTTAATTCCTTCAACTCCACAAGTGCCATGCGATGTGGTGGAATAGATATGGCTCAATTCTCGGCACCAAGTCAATACCAAAATAATATCCCTACGAGTGGTATGCCCAGTAGATCTGCTGGAAACACATCTTGAAACTCAGTCACTACCGGAACCGACTCAACGGTAGGAGTATCAGTACTAACATCCCTCACAAAAAGCTAAGTATGCAAAGTACCCCTTTTCAACCATCTGTTGTGCCTTCAGAAGGGCACCACCCTACTAGGAACATGACCCAATGAACCTCTCCACTCCAACATCAGCAACCCCAGCATCGCCAACATCATAGTCTTAGCATGACAATCAAGAATAGCGTGATATGGTAACAACCAATCCATGTCCAAAATCACATCAAAATCTACCATATTGAGTAACAGAAGGTCAACCTAGTCTCATAGCCCCCAATAGTAACCAAACACAAAAAATAGACACGGTCTACCACAATAGAATCACCAACGGGTGTAGACATATAAACAGGAGTACTCAAAAACACATATCCAAATATGAACAAAAGTAGGATGACAAATACGAATAAGTGGAACTCGGATCGAATAGATGCATCTCTATGACAGACCAAAACAATACCTATGATGACAACATCCGATGCAATAGCCTTAGTCCTATCAGGGAAAGCATAACAATAGGCGGACCTCCCCCTCTAGGACGACCTCTACCCACTTGTCCTCCACCCCTAGCTAGACGTGCATATGGAGTAGCAACTAGAGCCAAAATCATAGCCTGAGTACCCTACGGAGGTTTACTCCACAGATCCTCAGGGATGCGTTGCACACCGAGTTTGAGTAGTAGCAACTAGAGCCAAAATCATAGCCTGAGTACCCTACTCACCATCTGTATGCCAGCCCGTCACCTGGAAAGTAGTAAGATTGACCCTGCCCAACTCCATTGTGCCTATAATGTACAGAAACAATGACGCTAGTCTAGGAAACCCAGTGAATCCTCAAAAGTTGCGCCATTGAAAATAGAAGTATGATGCTTATTCAACCTCTCTAACCTCTTATTCTCCTCCTCTGACACCATTGTCATGACCCCGGGCTGAACCGCAATCACGAGTTACACCGGCATAACACCCAGATCCTGATCATCATGTTCTCGCTGCTCTAGAGTACGGATAGTGGGAGTTTGTGCTCCTCCCACTACCTAAGAAGTAGCTGGTGATACTGGAACAATCCTGCATGAGCCAAGGTACCAAACATGCTCAGAAAATGCACCAAAGCTACCTAAAGTACAGGGGTATAAACAGACGCCTCAAGTTCATGCTCCCCAACCGGAGCTACTTGTGGCTCCTCAGTCGCGGCCTTAGCACGGCCCCTTGCTGCAGCACGTGCTCCGCCTCTTCCTCGACCTCTGCCCCGGCCTCTAGTGACACTAGCATCGAGGGAAGCATCCTCATTAACTGAAGCTCATGTCTTTACCATCTGTGAGTTACTAGAAAGATAAAGGCTTAAACTTCGAAATCCATAAATCTGCACGATAAAGAATGAAAGAAGTAAAATTATCAAATAGTTTTGTAGTCTCTCGAAGATAAGTGCAGACGTCTCCATACCAATCCTCAAAACTCTAATAAACTTGCTTATGACTCATAGAACCTATGAACCTTGAGCTCTAATACCAACATGTCATGACCCAAAATTCCACCTTAAGGATCGTGATGGCACCTAGTCTCTAAGACTTGGTACACATGATGAGATCAACAGAATAAAACAACTTAACTCCAAAATAAAAACTAAAAATGCCAAAATATAGCTATAAAGTGAATTCAACAGCCATACATCCCAAAACCCAGTAATACAGCGTTATAATCTCTTTAAAAATTACATAATAAGTCTCAAAGTGTACATCACTATTTGGGATACATAAATAGTAATAAAGAAACAATAGAAGGTTACTTCGAGGCCTGCGAGCAGGACAGTAGGTATACCTTGAAGTCTCCACAACTTTTACTCGAATATTTAGCAGAAAGCACGATCTGAGGTACCTGGATCTGCATAAAAATATGTAGAAGCATAGTATGAGTACATCATAATTTGTACGCAGTAATTATCAAGACTAAACTTGGTAGAGTAATGATGAGGTTCAAGTCAAGACACTCACTACACAGATAACCTGTGCAGAATAATGATATACAACTAACAATAGAAATCATGTCAAAATGAATAGCAACAAGTAATAGGGAATGTAACAACACGAAAAATTAACCAACTCGTAAAACAAAAGTAAAATCATTTAAGAAAAACAATGATATGTTCAAATCATCAACCCGTTATGACACAAGAATAACGACAATAATCACCCCGAGATACCATATATCATAATCAACAAGCCACCCTTATGATGACGCATGAGCTTCACATTGAAATATTTCCCCTTATACAGCTACATGTGCATAAGCACCCCTATCTCGTCATGTGTGCATCACAATGAAGATTTTTCTTTACTTGCAACACGCGCATAATCCCACTTATCTCGCGGCATACACATCAATACACCACCCTTATGTCTCCTCATGTGCTTCTCATTAACAACACAACCATCAACCTGTACCACACATGCACATGTGCCACAATATTTCCCAAATAACAATACCAAAGCCACAATAATATACAGCCCAAGGCTCAAAAACAATATGTATAAAAATCACAACAATAACACAAGGGTGCGGGGAGTGAACAACAATAAAATATGCATCATATAAAAAACAACTCCAATTCACGGCATATTAATAAGTAATTGAATATGAAAGATATTGACATCTTCCCCAAACACCACTAGTGAGATTTTACTAGCTCGTTGTTGTTGTTGTTGAAAGATACTGACATCTATCAGTTGATAATGTACGACGTATGTATCAAAACTGACCACAAAGAAAGTATTATCGATCAAATTAAGGAGGATCACATCATCCATATGATTAACAAGCTAGAAATATGACCATTACTACTAGGCATTAATTTATCAAATGCTACTAGTGCATTGTTTGACAGATCATTGCGATACAAAAGGTATTTTGAGTGTCGCTTGATTACAGGTATTAGATATTGATCCCGATATTAAATTTAGGATTGCATTTATACACCATTCGGTTATTGGTATTAGCTAATATCAGTGTTTACCCTAAAAATTGGATAACAATTAAATTTATATGTGATTTTAACGATACGTGATATAACTTGATACAAATTAGGAAAACAGCTTGATATTGAAATTGACGATAAAAGAATAAATGCAAACCCCACGAATTGAACAGCCTTGGCCTTCGAGTTCGATAACTCTAGAATCACAAATTCCCCTATGATATATGAACAGAATAACAAGATGATAAGAGCTAAAAGTGATAGTATATTGCTTTGTGTTGCGTATTGCAATGTGTGTTACAACTTATCAAACCCCCTTTATATAGTAGGGAATTCCTACTCTTGATACATTATATACAAGGTAAAAAATCCCATGATCTGATAAATAATCGGCATCTCCTTGATACGTACCGATATTCCGCTGTGATCTACAATTAACCGCGGATATTTCGGCCTTCTGAAATTGTCGCGCCCCCTTCTTTCCTCCCCTTTTTGATCGGTCAGGGTATTCGACATTATTGGGACAACTCATTTCCTTTTGGGAAAGGGATAAGGAATTGAAGAGTCACCACCTAACGATTTTAAGGTGTGTTAGGTAACCTACTAAATGTTATTTACAAACACAGATTAGATAAATTAGAGATAGGGTAAGGGCTTGAAATTACTTCAAGGGAAAGGTGTTAGGCACCCCTCGAAGTCCACAACTGTGGTTCCCAGCCAAACAAACTTGTGAATTTTAAAACAGGTAGCACATAAGCAATAAAAACACATAGGTAAACAAATAAAGATTTTGAGAAGATTCGCAATCTAAGCACACATATGTGCTAAAGATTAAAAGATTTAGAGTCTAGGCACACATATAAAGTTTTGAAAGAGTTATGATCTAAACACACATATGTAAGGGAAAGGGGGTCCTAGGTTGTTTATCCTATAGGATCACATCAGCACAATGCCCGGTAATCACTCCTCAGAAGAGGGGCTACACGTTGCATTAGCACACCGGATATCATATCCATATCTACTCTTTCCCACCCCTTAGCGGTTATTAAAGCGAGTGTTGTTTAACAATCTCTATGCTTGTTGTTACCCGTCCCTTCTTAATGGCCCTGGAGGAATTTAGGACTTGTACCTATAGGCGGTTCTAGACAGACCCCTAAGGTTGAAAGGAGAAAATACTAGGAGACAAGCAAGAATGAATAGGACTTGAACAGATAAAACAGGAAAGAAGCAATTAAGATTCTCAAGTTTAAATCCACAAATATTGCATGTAAACAGCACGTCTCAAACACAAACAAGAGGCAATTTTATTAGACAGAATCCTAAGACAGGATATCTAAGTGAATATCAATGCACAGAAGTATGCAGCTTGTTTATAAGCTTAATAGCAAGGACCTAATCAGTTTGCCTACTGATTTTAAAACCTATTATCCAGTCAGCATTCATTTTTTTAAGAGATTGATTACCTAGGCTTTCCTAGGCGTGGGGTTGTGCATAATAATTACCAAAATTGTTAAAAATAGTTCAGAAGTTGTTTTACCTAAAAGCATGTTGTTCTAGGTGATACGATTATGTGGAGACTGTTACTAGTTTTATTAAGAGCAAGACAATTAGATGTGACACTGTTTCTACCTTTTTCGTGAGTCAGTAGTTAAAGGTGTGGTTAAGCAGATGTAAACGAAATCCTAGAGCAGGATATCTAATATGCACATATAAATGCAGGATGGTTAAGACATAATTTCAGGATACATAGAATTCCTAAAGGCATGATTTCTAAAATGCACAAAGAGTTACAGGGTGATGGAGACATGATTTTGAATGCACAGGAGTAACAGCTTTTATTTTAACGTTGTTTATTGTCCTAGGAGCAGGATTTCTAAGCAATAAACATAAAGCATGGATGAGATGCTGAAACAATAGACATGAAATCCTAGGAACATGGTATCTAGTGGATGCTTGGAATGGTTTGAATGAACATGCTAGTCCTAAAACATGGATTCTAATGCAGGTAGAAATAATGTAAAGCTTAAAACATGATTTCTACCTGATGATGTTAACAGAACTATATGGATACCCTCCCCACTTTACTAGCCATCCTCAATATCTGTTTACAAATAATTATTACAGACCAGCTGAGTAAATTACATAAATATATAAAGGAAAAGAAGAAGTTAAACTATAGGGAGCCTGAAAAATAGGCCCAGATTCNTTTGATAACCATAATTGAGTAAGTGCAGTGTGGAAAGGCCAGCCGCAGTGCATCGGAGTTCAGAGGGATCTCACAGGAATCCCGAGGCAATCATACACTGGAGGGGCAGAACCTAAGGACCTAAGAGTAGAGTGAGAGTGCTTGACATAGTTTTGAAAAGGGTTTAAATAGGACACCAGTATTTGAAAGAAGGGATTCAGTTACAGTAGTTTTATAAAATAGGAAAGTTGTTTAGCAGTAAAACAATTTTGATAAGAGTGGTGAAATCAAACGAACAACAGATCAAACACAGAGCCAAACAGGTTCAGCAATACTCAAATAACAACCCTTCACACAGGGATAATTGGGGACTGGGGACACATAATACACATATAATAAACATAAGTCTCTTGCAATTAAGGGGTAGCTAATAGTGTGAATAGTGAGACATGAATCAGGAGTGCTGATTAGAACATAGTCACAGAATCAGAAGTGCTTAGGGGGGGTTCATGGGATTGGGAGATGACATAGTATAGGATTTCATAGCAGCAGGGAGGACATAGAAGCACTAAACATGATTAACCATAGCATCAGGGCAACTCAGGGTAACAAATCAATAAGGCATACCAGAACTAGGCTACTAGTACATAAGCATCAAAACATAATTGAGTCATATCGAATCATATTACAAGTTTCTAAGAACATGCTAATCCTAAAGAGTTAAGACATAATTAGCATACTAGATGAAGCAATGATGCAAAGAGGTCAATTGCATGCTGAACAACAAAACAATAGATAGAAACAAATCAGGAACATGATAAACTGAAGCAGTAAAAGAAACATATTGGTTTTGGGACTTAAATTGAAAATCAGAGCATACCGGTAAAGGGACAGTAAACACAAAGGTGAAGGGGCAGGAGAGCACAATAGTTAGCCTTGGCTTGCAGCCAGCTAACTCAGAATAATAGTAAGTGACACACAAAGAGAGCAGAAAGCTTTGAGTGTAGGAGATAGAGTTTGAACTAATGCGTTCGTATGTTTAGTGAGAGTAGAAGAGTGTATATATATAGTAGTTGAAAGATAGGTAAATAAGGCAAGAATCAATTGTGCAGTAATTATAGAACTACAAAATCAGTTAAGAGTAAAATCAACCAAGTCTTCCCTTAATTAAGGGAGTAATTTACCAACGGAAGAGAGCAGGTAACAATTAAGGAAAGAATTCAAACAATATAGGTATAAAATAGGTAATTAGGGATAGATACACAAAGATCTAATTAAGGAAATAGCAGTAAGAATCAGCAAAATAATACGGTTAATCACATAATAAGGCAAGAAATACTTTACAGGTTGTGAAAATAGGAAAAATAGCCGGAAATTAGTATAGGAGAATCAACACAGTAAATCAAGGATTCAAGAATCGAAAAAAAGTACTGATTTTAAGGGGAAATAATATAAACTTCCATGAATAAACAAAATAAACAGAGTATAAACAGAAGGAATCATGTCTGAAACCGTAATAGGGCACAATAGGGTAAAAAAATCAATAGTGCTCTAATTAAATGAAGTAGCATTCATGAGAATCAAACACACGGCAATCGAATGAACAACAGCAAGGACAAACTCAGAATCCAAACCTAATGCTAAAAAATTAGAGGTTTTCAACATAACTAGTTAGGGTTAAGGGAGATCTTAACAAAAATCATTTAAACACATAAGAATCAGAGAATAACACTTAAAAATCAGAGAAAATCGTTTTGAAGAAAAGTTCCAGAACCCTAATTAGGAAAATGAAGCGACACTTTGAAAATCGGAAAGTTTTCAATAGAAACAAGCAAAAATAGCTCAAAGATTCTCAAATCTGTTACAGATCTAAAGAGTTAAGAGATGAAATTTGGGTTTCTATAAAATAACCCATAAATGAGAGATATCGGCTTAGAACACATAGGTTTAGCCTAGAAATAGGACGATTTTACTCAAAACGAGCCATGGTGGCCTGAGGATGGTGAGGACAGGCCAGGGTGTGAGCGGACCGGCCACTGGTCCCTTGAGGACCTCAAAGAAAGTAGGAATCCCAGTCATAGGAGAGCCGTTAAGGCTGGGAGTGGTGGTGAGCCACCATAGTTGACAGCGAGCAAGAAACGGCGAGGGGAGATTAAGGTTAGGGCAGAGAGAGTTTGGGAGAGAAGGAGAGTGTGACGACGGAGAGTATGAGGGGGGGAATGAGGGGTTTGGGGAATAGTCGTTAGGTTAAATTAGAAAGGAAATAACCTGGACCGTTGATCAAAATGATCAACGGCCAGGATTTGGGCGGATTTGGGTCGGGTAGTATTAGGATCTGGGCCTGGGGTCTTGGGCTAGTGTAGTTAGGCATTTTGGGCTGGCTATAATTGGCTATAATGGAAATAAATGGGGCCATTTGTTAAACACTCAAGATAAATTAATTAAAATAATTACTAATTATAAAAAATGAATTTCATGCATAGAAATGT
This sequence comes from Nicotiana paniculata, assembly GCA_005239505.1. Lineage (NCBI taxonomy): Eukaryota > Viridiplantae > Streptophyta > Magnoliopsida > Solanales > Solanaceae > Nicotiana > Nicotiana paniculata. Next base: position 77,056 of record ML304164.1, read on the forward strand.
TTCAAAAATGATTATTTGGTATTTCAAAATACAAAGGACTAATTTCTGGTAAAATAGTATAAAATTATATGCATGGGCTATAATTATAAAGTTATTGCAATTATAACCAAAAGGTGCCAATTTGGATATTTGTGGAATAATTTGGTCTTAATAGGAACATAAATAATTGATTAAATCAAAAAATGCCTTTGAAATCATTTGTTGGAAATAAAATGCTGGATAAATTAATAAAAATATAGGAAAATTGTGGAAAACTACCAATTGCTATTAATGCATGATTTTGAAGATATATATGCAGTTTAAAATATTTTTGGGAAAAATTGGGTATCAACAGCTGCCCTTATTTACCCAGAAAGGATGAAAGAATTTGTCGGGTAAAGACATGATGGCCAATTTTGATCGAGCGAAATGGTTTGGGAGAGATTTAAGGTCGCGCCCTGGTTTCTGAGCTGCCTACATATCCCTGGTTTTACCGGTATCAGGTCGTATGTAGTTCCAGATCCATCGGTGAAGTATATCAGTGAAGTCATCACAATAACGGACGCAACATCTAGGGCTAGATGAATGAATGGTTCTACGGAAGAGGTTAGGTTTGATATGGCTGGGAGAACTCGAGCGAGATCGCTCCTCCGAGGTAGCCGTCGCTTGCCGGATTACCTGCAAATACAAGCAATACAGGTGTATACTATGCATAAATTTAAACATGATGCAAGCTCCCGTTGGACTATGAATGTTGTCTTCGGACGGTTAGGGATGACGTCCTCAGACCATGATGTCCTGGGCCATGAATTGTTTGGTTAAGGATTTGCAGGCCATGAAATGATGTTCTCGGGCCATGAAGATGGTGCCTCCGAACGATGAAGCCTTTGAATAATGATATGCAAAATTGAGAGAAATCCTCAGGCCATGACATGACGTTTTCGGGCCATGAAGATGGTGCCTCCGAACTATGACGCCTTTGGACAGGTTGGCGATATTTAAGCCCATGATGCAATAACATGATGCCAACAATACAAAGCTTAGTCTTGCAAAGTGGAGGGCAGAGCTTAGCCTGAAAGAAGAGCAAAGTAGATAACGTTGGAGAGACAGCGCTCAGTCTCAATGAAAAGAATGTAAATCAGAGGCAGAGCTTAGTCTCATGCAAATGAAGGTAGAGATTAGCCTTGTGCGAATGCGGAGGTAGAGCTTAACCTCATTCAAGGTGGAGATAGAGATTAGTCTCATGCAATATGCGAGACAGGGCTTAGTCTCATGCAAATAAAGGCAGAGATTAGCCTTATGCAAAGGGAAGGCAGAGATTAGCCTTATGCAGATGGGGGAGGTAGAGCTTAACCTTATGCAGGATGAAGGCAGAGCTTAACCTTATGCAAGGGAAGGCAACGTTTAGCCTTATGCAGAAAGTAGAATGAATAGCAGATAGTAGCAGAATTTCTTAGCTGGTAGCAGATTTTGATAACGTGATTATTTTGAGGATTGTGACTTTGCGGCATGTCTATCCTTTGTCCCTACATGCAAAGAAAAATCGTGAGTTTTGTAGACGGGGAAGGTTGATTCATGTCTCCGCTGGCTTTACTTGCTTCACTCTGCTTGGTATCATGATTCTGTTTGTGTCATCGGGGTAGCGTTTGCTAAACATGGCTATACTTTTAAAACGTGCATGATTTTATAAAGACATAGTAAAAAATATATTTTGAGAAATTTAGATGAACCGATGACCGTGACATGGTTCAAGACATTGCAACCACTCATGCTACGGAATTTTGAGGGTCCTCCTCAAAATTCTGCCCCAGTTAGATGGTTGACGATTCTGACCGTTGTACATGATGCGATCGGCTGAACTCGCTTCGGAATTTTGAGGGTCCTCCTCAAAATTCTGCCCAGTTTCCAATTGCGGGGGAAATGAGATTTTTATTGAATTATGACCGAACCCATAGGGTTGATTACGTATCCCCTCTTAAACGGGAATCAGGTCAGGCGTAGTTCAATTACATCATTGAAGAAAAGCATAGAAAGTTACACATAATATTATTTGACTACATCTGAATTGATTGGTTTGGCCAAACTTCTCCGTCCATTTCTGCAAGTATGAGAGCTCCTCCTGTCACTACTTGGTGAACCATATACGGACCTTGCCAGTTGGGAGAAAATTTCCCTTTGGCTTCGTCTTGATGTGGAAAAATCTTCTTTAACACCAGTTGCCCCGGTGTGAACTGTCTTGGCTTGACTCTTTTGTTGAAGACTCTGGACATTCTATTCTGATAAAGTTGACCATAACATATTACATTCATCCTTTTCCCATCTATGACGGCCAACTGCTTGTAGAGGCCTTTTATCCATTCTGCGTGCTGAGCTCAGCTTCTTGTATGATTCTTAAGGAAGGTACCTCCACTTTGGCAGGGATAACAGCTTCCGTACCATAAACCACTAAATAAGGAGTTTCCCCGGTTGATGTCCGGACTACGGTGCGGTATCCTAGTAAGGCGAATGATAACTTTCATGCCACTGTTTGTGATTTTCTATCATCTTTCTCAATATCTTTTTGATGTTCTTGTTGGCGGCTTCCACAGCTCCATTCATCTGTGGTCTATAGGCTGTGGAATTCTTGTGCTTGATTTTGAAAGTCTCGCACATGACTTTCATCAAATCACTGTTGATATTGGAGACGTTGTCGGTGATGATTGAATCCGGAACCCCGAACCGAAAAATGATACGGTCACGGACAAAGTCTGCCACGACTTTCTTAGTCACTGCTTTGTATGATGCCGCTTCGACCCATTTGGTGAAGTAACCAATAGCTACTAGGATGAGCATGTGTCCATTTGAGGCGGTGGGCTCGATTGGTCCAATAACGTTCGTTCCCCAGGCGATGAACGGCCAAGGTGAGCTTGTTGCATTGAGCTCATTTGGGGGTACTTTTATCATGTCTGCATGTACCTAACATCGATAGCATTTTCGGACATATTGGATGCAGTCTGTTTCCATGGTCATCCAGAAGTAACCGGCTCTCAGTATTTTCTTTGCTAAGACAAAACCATTCATGTGTAGGCCGCAGGTCCCAGCATGTATCTCTTTAAGCAGTCTGGAGGCTTCCTTTGCATCGACACATCTTAATAATCCCAAGTTAGGATTCCTCATGTATAGGTTTCCTTCGCTGAGAAAGAAATTGTTGGACAATCTCCGGAGCGTGCATTTATGAGTGTGATTTGCAAGCTCTAGGTACTCTCCCTTTGACAAGTATTCCCTAATGTCGTGGAACCATGGTCTCCCGTCTGGTTCTTCTTCAATGAGGGCACAGTATGCCGGTTGGCTATGGATGTTTACTGTAATAGGATCAATGAAGTTCATATCTGGGTGTTGTATCATGGATGATAGAGTGGCCAATGCATCGGCAAACTCATTCTGCATTCTGGGGACATGCCGAAATTCTGTCTTTGTGAACCTTCTCCTCAATTCCTGCACCTGGTGCAGATATGGAAATATCTTGGAATTCTTGGTAGCCCATTCTCCTTGTACTTGGTATATTAGCAGATATGAGTCACAAATTACTAGCAACTCCTGGATATTCATGTCAATGGCCATATTGAGCCCTAAGATGCAGGCCTCATATTCTGCCATATTGTTGGTATAGGGAAATCTGAGTTTGGCGGATGTCGGGTAGTGTTGACATGTTTCTAATATCAGGACAGCTCCAATGTCGACTCCTTTGAAATTGACTGCTCCATCGAAGAATATTCTCCACCCGTCATAGGATTCTGCAATATCTTCCCCTATGAATGACACTTCTTCATCGGGAAAATACGTTTTCAGGGGTTCGTATTCTCCTCCCACGGGGTTTTCGGCAAGATGATCTGCCAGTGCTTGCCCCTTGACCGCTTTCTGAGTCACACAGACAATGTCGAACTCACTCAGCAGGATTTTCTATTTAGCCAGTTTGCTAGTGGGCATGGGCTTCTGAAGGATATATTTCAAGGGATCCATCCTCGATATGAGATATGTTGTGTAGGCACAGAAGTAATGCCTCAGATTCTGGGCTACCCAGGTTAGAGCACAACAGGTACGTTCCAGTAGAGAATACCGTGCCTCATGTGGAGTGAACTTCTTACTCAAATAATAAATAGCTTGTTTCTTTCTTCCTATCTCGTCGTGCTGCCCCAGATCGCAGCCAAAAGCTCCATCGAATATCGCAAGGTAAAGTAGCAAGGGTCTACCTGGCTCTGGCGGGACCAAGACTGGTGATGTTGACAAGTATTCCTTGATTCTGTCGAAATCTTTCTGACAATCATCATTCCATTCGGTCGCAACATCTTTCTTCAGCATCTTGAAGATTGGTTCACATATAACCGTGGACAGGGCTATGAATCGGCTTATGTAGTTAAGGCGTCCCGAGAAACTCATCACATCTTTCTTGTTCTTTGGCGGTGGAAATTCTTGGATGGCTTTGACCTTTGATGGATCCAATTCTATTCCTCGGCGGCTGACGATGAACCCAAGCAACTTCCCAGCAGTAACCCCGAACGCACACTTCGCGGGGTTTAATTTTAAGTTTTACTTTCGTATCCTATAGAAGAATTTTCTCAAAATTTGCTATATGGTCAGTGGCTCTCTTGGACTTGATGATGACATCATCCACATACACCTCAATTTCTTTATGTATCATATCATGGAAGATAGTGGTCATAGCTCTCATATAGGTGGCCCATGCATTCTTTAAGCCGAATGGCATCATCTTATAACAGTAGAGCCCCATGGCGTAATGAAAGCTGTTTTCTCAGCGTCTCCCTTGTCCATCCAAATTTGGTGGTAACAGTAAAACAATCCACGAACTATTGAAGTTCATGCTTTGCGCAATTTTCAATCAAGATGTGTATGTTCGGGAGAGGAAAATCATCCTTCGGACTGGCCCGGTTGAGATCCCGGTAGTCGACGCAAACTCTGACCTTTCCATCTTTCTTGGGTACTGGAACGATGTTGACTAACCATGTCGGATATTCAACTACCCTGAGAACCTTGGCGTTGATTTGCTTGGTAATTTCCTCTTTGATTTTCAGACTCATATCAGGCTTGAAGTTTCTGAGCTTCTGCTTTACCGGCGGGCACATTGGATTGGTTGGTAACTTATGAGCCACAATGCATGTACTTAGACCAGTCATTTCATCGTACAACCATGCAAATATGTTTTCATACTCTTTCAAGAATTGTGTGTATTCCACTTTCTCTGATGGCGATAGATGAATGCTGATGTGAGTTTCTTTGACAGTTTCTGAATCTCCCAGGTTGACTATCTCGGTTTCGTCCAGATTGGACTTAGGTCTATTTTCAAAATCCTCAACTTTTCTGATAATTTCATCGGGTGTGGTATCTTCTTCTTCTTAATCAATGTCCTTTTGTTGCGTGTCTCATTGCATGTCATAGTCATTGGTTCATCAAGATAGAAAATAATAATGTTGTAAGATAAAATAATGAGAGAAAATGATAGTAAATGAATACAGATTCATTGAAACATAAAAGTATTTTTGAATGTTTTGGAACATTGGATATTTTATTGGAAAATGCAGAAATGGAAATGCGGAAAAGGAAATCATTAGCAAAATGAAATAAACAATGCTTGTTCAGCCTTGCTACCCCGGGACTCGTCGGGCCTTGGATGGTCTGACAGTACAATTCTTGAGAAACGATCCCTTGCTCACAGTTTGGATGGTAGGGCCTTCCTCTTCCTCTTCCTCTTCCTCAACAATAACACAGCAGTCCATGTCACCATCTTCCAGGAATAAATCTTCAAAGCTGCTAGAGTTTCTTCTTCTTCTGACCCCCATAAGATATCAGCTTTCCAGAAAGTATGCTCCAAATGTGGTATAGGTTGTTCCAATGGATAGTAGGGACCGCGCCATGGTGGCGACCGATATTCATACTCCTGCCAAGTGTATTTGTATCCCAGCCCAAAAGTGGTGCCATGGTGCTTCAACTGTATTGGTCTGGAAATCCCCTGAAGATTTTTCCCGAGTCCTCTACCAGGCTCGTATCCACTCCAGTTCAATATGCTCTCGATATTACTGTCCCACCATTTGTCTTTATCCAATGCATTGACCTGTTCAATGTGGTGGTATGTTTCTCTACCCAGCCTTCTTCTACCTTCAATCACCGGGATGGTCTGGTGACCATAGATAGGATTGCTTCCGTATCCATGGATGATCACTTCCTAGTGGTTCCATTCAAATTTTACCACCTGATGCAATGTCGATGCTATATCCCCGGCGGCATGTATCCATGGGCATCCCAACAACAGATTATAGGATGTCGATATGTCTATCACCTGAAATTCAATTTCGAACCATGTAGGTCCCATCTGCAGACAAAGACTGATTTCGCCGATGGTAGACCTCTGAGAACCGTCGAAAGCCTTTACATTCATAGATCCTTCTTTGATCTCGTGCAATCCCTTTCCCAATTTTTTGAGTGTTGAAAATGGGCAGATGTTGAGGTTGGATCCACCGTCGATCAAAATCCTGGTGATGAAGTAGTCCTCACATTGTACAGTGATGTGTAGTGACTTGTTATGACTTAGCCCTTCAGGCGGCAGATCGTCCTCGTGGAAAGTGATCTTGTGACTCTCCAGTATTTGACCTACCATATTGGCCATTTCTCCACTAGTTATGTTATTTGGCACATATGTTTCGTTCAGCACTTTCATCAAAGCATTCTTGTGTGTCTCTGAATTCTGCAGCAATGACAGAATGAATATCTGGGCTGGAGTTTTGTTCAGCTGATTGATGACCGAGTATTCTCTGGCCTGCACCTTCCTCCAAAGATCATCCGGGCCTGTCTCAATGACGGGTGGCCTATTGGAAGCATTCTTTCTAGACTCTGCCAAGTGTTCAGGTGTATAGACCCTGTCAGTCCTTTTCATCCCCTGTGCAGCACCAGCTTCTTCTATCTTGACTTTACCTTTCCTTCTTGCTTCAGCCGTGTAATCCCAAGGTACAGACTTGTCATTGAAAGGTGGCGTGGTTGACACTATCATTGTGATTGGTGCATCTACTTTCACTTCAAATGGACTGGGTGCCTTAGCATGCGGCATAACGTCAACCTCGAACGGCAAATGTGTGTTTGCAGGTGGTGCCATTTCAAACTTGAATGGGAGTAACGCAGTTACCTCGACGTCTCCGGATGGCTGAAGCTGGACTATGATGGGATTAAGAGTGACTACTGGCTTCTTTGGGTCATCACCTTCTATGATTAACCTGATCGACCCCTCTGGGTCCCAATCTTCTTCTATCTCTATCATATTGACACCCTTATGGTCTGGAAGCAGATTGTTACGAATATTGGGAGCAGCTTCTTTTTCCTGGATGACCTTGTTATTGATCATAGACTGGATCTTATCCTTCAATGAGCGACACTCATCAATTGTATGCCCCTTCAGGCCAGAATGGTATGCACAGGTCTTGTTTGGATTGACCCATTGGGATGGATTTTCAAGGGTTATAGCATGGATAGGAGTGACATAACCAGCATTTTTTAATCTTTCATACAGTTGGTCGATAGGTTCAGCAATGGCAGTTTATTTTTTAGGAGGTCTGCGATCAAAGTTGGGTCAAGGTCTCAGGAAATTTGGCGAGCAGGGGGTGATTGGAAGTGAGATGGCTGAGAGTTGCAGGTATGATAAACAAAAGCTGGTTGGGAGTATCTGGGGGGAAGTAGGTTGATATGTAGACGGTGGAGATGGTTGATATGTTGGTGGAGGTGCTGACTGATAGGTGGGCGAGGGTGCATGATAGGTGAGTGGGGAAGTTCGGTATACCAACGGGGATTTGGGTCCCTGTGCAACCATTACCGTTCCTGCATCTTTATTCTTGGATATACCACCAGACTGCAAGTCTTTATTGGTGGCCTGTAGGGCCTCAAAGTTAGTGATCATTCCACTCTTGATACCTTCTTTAATTCTCTCACCCAGCTTGATGATGTCAGAGAATTTGTGGTTTTCAATCACCATTAGCCTTTCATAAAACTGCGGGTCTTGTGCCCGGAAGAAGAATTTGTTTATTTTTTCTTCCTCTAGGGCAGGCTTGACATTGGCTGCTTCAGATCTCCAGCGAGCGGCATACTCGCGAAAAGTTTTGGTGGGCTTATTTTTAAGGTTCTGGATGTAGAACACGTCTGGTGCATTCTCTGTATTGAACATGAACCGGTCCATGAAGTCTGATTCCATACTTACCCAGTCGGACCACTTCGTAGGGTTTTGGCTGATGTACCAAGATAAAGCATCTCATGTGAGTCTCCTCATGAACAATTTCATGCGAATCTTCTCGTCTCTTCCTACTCCAACCAATTTATCACAATAGGTCCTCAGATGGACCCTAGGATCGCCTGTACCATCGAACATTTTGAACTTAGGAGGTTTGTAACCCTCCGGTAGTTCAACATAGGGCTGTATGCAGAGATCTTCGTAGTTCAACCCTTCGACTCCCTTGCTTCCTTCAATGCCCTGAACTCGACTAGTCAGCTTCTTGAGTTCCTCGGCCAAATTCTTACGAGCATATCCTTCGCACTGGATTCATATGTGTAAGCAATGTGTTAGGTGGAGTGAGGTAGAGTCTCCACGTATATGGGGTTTTTATGATGACCTGGTGTTCGATCATATAGGTGGTCACTTGTGGAGTCTTGTGGTTCAGGGATAATTAGCGGGGTATTTATTGGAGCGTGGAAAGTGTTCTGCTACTGTGGTGGGATAATTTGTTTTTTCGGTGGAGTTGTATGATGAAGAGTTGTGGGAGGGTTCTGTTTGTTTGGGGTGTTCTTAGGAGGTATGGGATTTTGAATGACATATGGGACACTGAGTGAGAAGGATAAATTTGCCAAGTTCCGGACATGCTCAAGCTCCCCTTGGAGTTTCAACAACCTTTGCTCGAGTTGTGACATAGCATCATTCTGAACCTGAGTACCTTGATTGTCAAGAGCTTCTGTTCGTTCCACTGGCATTGTGTTTTCCTGTCTGATGTTGCCCAAATATTCCATTTTGCCTTTGCCTTTGCCTTTAAGTGGACTAGAAAGAGGAGGAGGTGGAGGTCCCCTGGATCTTGTGTAATATGATGATGAAGCCAGAATGCACAAATCAACCTTTGGGGAGGGGAATAATCAAAAGAGAAACAAAAAACAAAAAATAAAAGGTAGCCAAGTCAGTGAGGATCATGAGAAAATATTGCAGTATTTAAACACATAGTGCAGGAATAAAAGCGTGTCCTAATTTGGGAGCCTCATTGTGTCAGATGTAGGCCTAGCGAGAAGTTGATTTTGGAGAACTTAGATGCAAAAATGCCTCATTTCATTAATGTAAAATAGACGAGTCCAAAACGACACTAAAATAATGAGCAGGAAATAAAGTCACTAATGGAACTTGGCCTTATTACATTGGTAAAAGCAATAAAAAAGAAACCTAGACTACTTAGTCCCCGAAGGACCTTCCCCAGGCTTGGTCTTCTTGGTTCTGTCAATCAGGTTCACCAGTTCGTGCATGCCCAACAGCAGGTATACCCTTGCTAGATGCCCTCCTTTGTTTCCCTCAACATTCTGGCAGTCGGAGAATCTTCCTACCAATCCAGCAATAGTGGTGGTATTCATTGGACAATGCCAAACCTGGGGAGTTCATGCCTCATTTTTTGCAAAATAGATAAGGTTAGACCCTTACCCCCTCCAGACTCGACTATTTATACACTTATTATTAGCATGCATGCATGCATTTAATTCTCCAAATAAATACACAGAACGTTACTGCGTCCGTTGGGATTATGAAAAACCCGATGGACTTTTGGATAAGGCTATCTTAAAGGGCTATCGTGCGGACGACACGTTAACCCGGCTAGGTTTGACCATGATGCATGTACAATATAACAGAGTAAGGTTTCTATAGGGTTTTAGACTGGTACCCTCAAGAGGACAACTTGAGGGGGAAAGGCACGGAACCGTCAACTGCACCGTTGCTCGATTAGTTTCACTGCAAATAAGCCTTTCTGAATTTAGGGGTGATATAAAATGGAAGGGCGCAAACACTCATCAAGCGTTTCTATAGGATTTGTATAGCCACGAGTGGAATATGATGTTGAACATGATTTATGCAACATTAAATGAGCAATAAAAGCATGTTGTCATGTATTTGCACATTATGAAAGCGGTAAATACAACAGTTATAATTGAAAAAAGCATTTACAAAGGAAAACAAAAGAAACATGTCAGTTCTGATTCTTAAAGGAATAAATACTTGAAAGAGATAAACAATTAATTGCGCATAAAAGGGGAAAGGTAAAGGTCGCAAGTATTAACAAAGTAAAGAAACGTTCACAAAGCAATTTGAAATGGTAAAAGCCTAGATAAATCCCCAGCAAAGTCGCCATGCTGTCGCGCCCCCCTCTTTCCTCCCCTTTCGGATCGGTCAGGGTATTCGACATTATTGGGATAACTCATTTTCTCTTGGGAAAGGGATAAGGAATTGAAGAGTCGCCACCTAACGATTTTAAGGTGCGTTAGGTCACCTACTAAAGGTTATTTACAAACACATATTAAATAAACCAGAGATAGGGTAAGGGCTTGAAATTACTTCAAGGGAAGATGTTAGGCACCCCTCGAAGTCCACAACTGTGGTTCCCAGCCAAACAAACTTTGTGAATTTTAAAACAGGTAGCACATACGCAGTAAAAACACGTAGGTAAACAAATAAATATTTTGAGAAGATTCGCAATCTAAGCACACATATGTGCTAAAGATTAAAATATTTAGAGTCTAGGCAGGCATATAAAGTTTTGAAAGAGTTATGATCTAAACACACGTATGTATGGGATAGGGGGTCCTAGGTTGTTTATCCTATAGGATCACATCAGTACAATTCCCGGTAATCACTCCTCAGAAGAGGGGCTACACGTTGCATTAGCGCACCGGATATCATATCCATATCTACCATTTCCCACCCCTTAGCGGTTATTAAAGCGAGTGTTATTTAACGATCTCTATGCATGTTGTTACTCGTCACTTCTTAATGGACCTAGAGGAATTTAGGACCTCTACCTATAGAAGTTCTAGACAGACCCCTAAGGTTGAAAGAAGAAAATACTAGGCGACAGGCAAGAACAGATAGGACTAGAACAGATAAAACAGGAAAGAAGCAATTAAGAGGTTCAAGTTTACCTCCACAAATATTGCATGTAAACAGCACGTCTCAAACACAAACAAGAGGCAATTTTATTAGACAGAATACTAAGACATGATATCTATGTGAATATCAATGCATAGAAGTATGCAGCTTGTTTATAAGCTTAATAGAAAGGACCTAATCAATTTGCCTACTGATTTTAAAACATGTTAGCCTTTAGACAGTATTCATTTTTATTAAGAGATTGATTACCTAGGATTTCCTAGGTGTGGGGTTGTGCATAATAATTACCAGAATTGTTAAAAATAGTTCAGAAGTTGTTTTACCCAAAAGCATGTTGTTCTAGGTGATACGATTATGCGGAGATTGTTACTAGTTTCATTAAGAGCAAGACAATTAGACGTGACAATGTTTCTACCGTTTTCGTGAGTCAGTAGTCAAACTAGACATGGTTAAGCAGATGTAAACGAAATCCTAGAGCAGGATATCTGATATGCACATATAAATGCAGGATGGTTAAGACATAATTTCAGGATACACAAAATTCCTAAAGGCATGATTTCTAAAATGCACAAAGAGTTACAGGGTGATGGAGACATGATTTTGAATGCACAGGAGTAATAGCTTTTATGTTAACGTTGTTTATTGTCCTAGGTGCACGATTTCTAGGCGATAAACATAAAGCATGGATGAGATCCTGAAACAGTAGACATGAAATCCTAGGAACATGGTATCTAGTCCATGCTTGGCATGGTTTGAATGAACATGCTGGTCCTAAAACATGGATTCTAATGCAGATAGAAATAATGTAAAGCTTAAAACATGATTTCTACCTGATGATATTAACAGAACTATATGGCTACCCTCCCCACTTCACTAGCCATCCCCTATATCTGTTTACAAATAATTATTACAGACCAGCTGAGTAAATTACATAAATAGATAAAGAAAAAAAGAAGTTAAACTATAGGGAGCCTGAAAAAAAGCCCAGATTCCAGAAACCTCAAGTTCCCAAATGTTTCATAGCCTTTCTCATATCCGGGTGTGTTAGAGTTCCCTAAGGACCTCAAGGGATCCCGGGCAGTGCTCACACCCAGATTTCATAACCATAATTGAGTAAGTGAAGTGTGGAAGGGCCATCCCCAATGCATCAGAGTTCAGAGGGATCTCACAGGAATCCCGAGGCAGTCATACACTGGAGGGGCAGAACCTAAGGACCTAAGAGTAGAGTGAGAGTGCTTGACATAGTTTTGAAAAGGGTTTAAATAGGAAAGTAGTATTTGAAAGAAGGAATTCAGTTACAGTAGTTTTATAAAATAAGAGAGTTGTTTAGTTGTAAAACAATTTGATAAGAGTGGTGAAATCAAACGAACAACATATCAAACACAGAGCCCAAATAGGTTCAGATTTACTCAAATAACAACCCTTCACACGGGCATAATTGGGGACTGGGGACACATAATACACATATAATAAACATAAGTCTCTTGCAATTAAGGGGTAGCTAATAGTGTGAATAGTGAGACACGAATTCAGGAGTGCTAATTAGAACATAGTCACAGAATCAGAAGTGCTTAGGGGGGTTCATGGGATTGGGAGATGACATAGTATAGGATTTCATAGCAGCAAGGAGGACATAGAAGCACTAAACATGATTGAGCATAGCATCAGGGAAACTTAGGGTAACAAATCAATAAGGCATACCAAAACTAGGCTACTAGTACACAAGCAACAAAACATTTGAGTCATATTGAATCAGATTACAAGTTTATAAGAACATGCTAATCCTAAAGAGTTAAGACATAATTAGCATACTAGATGAAGCAATGATGCAAAGAGGTCAATTGTATGTTGAACAGCAAAACAATAGATAGAAACAGATCAGGAACATGATAAACTGAAGCAGTAAAAGAAACATATTGGTTTTGGGACTTAAATTGAAAATCAGAGCATACCGGTAAAGGGACAGTAAACATAAAGGTGTAGGGGGCAGGAGAGCACAATAGTTAGTCTTGGCTTGCAGCGGGCTAACTCAGAATAATAGTAAGTGACGCAGAAAGAGAGCAAAAAGCTTTGAGTGTAGGAGATAGAGTTTGAACTAATGTGTTTGTGTTTTGTGAGAGTAGAAGAGTGTATATATATAGCAGTTGAATATAGGTAAATAAGGCAAGAATCAATTGTTCAGTAATTGTAGAACTACAGAATCAGTTCAGAGTAAAATCAACCAAGTCTCCCCTTAATTAAGGGAGTAATTTACCAACGGTAGAGATCAGGTAACAATTAAGGAAAGAATTCAAACAATATAGGTACAGAATAGGTAATTAGGGATATATACACAAAGGTCTAATTAAGGAAATAGCAGTAAGAATTAGTAAATAATACGGTTAATCACATAATAAGGCAAGAAATACTTTAAAGGTTGTGAAAATAGGAAAAAGAGCCGGAAATCAGTATAGGAGAATCAACACAGTAAATCAAGGATTCAAGAATCGAAAAATAGTACTGATTTTAAGGGGAAATAATATAAACTTCCATGAATAAACAAAATAAACAAAGTATAAATAGAAGCAATCATGTCTGAAACCGTAATAGGCACAATATGGTAAAAAAATCACAAAAACTCTAATTAAATGAAGTATCATTCATGAGAATCAAACACACGGCAAAAATCGAATGAACAACAGCAATGACGAAGTCAGAATCCAAACCTAATGCTAAAAAATTAGGGGTTTTCAACATAACTAGTTAGGGTTAAGGGAGATCTTAACAAAAATTGTTTAAACACATAAGAATCAGAGAATAACATTTAAAAATCAAAGAAAATCGTTTTGAAGAAAAGTTCCAAAACCCTAATTAGGAATTTGAAGCGACGCTTTGAAAATAGGAAAGTTTTCATAAAAAACAAGCAAAAATAGCTCAAATATTCTCAGATCTGTTACAAATCTAAAGAGTTAAGAGATGAAATTAGGGTTTCTAGAAAATAACCCAGAAATGAGAGATATCGGCTTAGAACCCATAGGTTTAGCCAAGAAATAGGACGATCTTACTCAAAATGAGCTATGGTGGCCTGAGGATGGTGAGGATAGGCCAGGGTGTGAGCGGACCGGCCACTGGTCCCTTGAGGACCTCAGAGGCAGTAGGAATCCCGGTCATAGGAGAGCCATTAAGGCTGGGAGTGGTGGTGAGCCACCATAATTGACGGCGAGCAAGCAACGGCAAGGGGAGATTAGGATTAGGGCAGAGAGAGTTTGGGAGAGAAGGAGAGTGTGACGGCAGAGAGTGTGGGGGGAATGAGGGGTTTGGGGCGTAGCCGTTAGGTTAAATTAGGAAGGAAATAACCTGGACCAGAGAGTTTGGCGGATTTGGGTCGGGTTGTATTAGGATTTGGGCCTGGGGTCTTGGCTAGTGTAGTTAGGCGTTTTTGGCTGGCTATAAATTGCTATAATTGAAATAAATGGGGCCATTTGTTAAACACCCAAGATAAATTAATTAAAATAATTTTATAAAATAATTACTAATTATAAAAAATGAATTTCATGCATAGAAATGTTTCAAAAATGATTATTTGGTATTTCAAAATACAAAGGACTAATTTATGGTAAAAATAGTATAAAATTATATGCATGGGCAATAATTATAAAGTTATTGCAATTATAACCAAAAGGTGCCAATTTGGCTATTTATGGAATAATTTAGTCTTAATATGACCATAAATAATAAATTAAATCAAGAAATGCCTTTGAAATCATTTGTTGGAAATAAAATGATGGATAAATTAATAAAAATATAGGAAAATTGTGGAAAACTATAAATTGCTATTAATGCATGATTTTGAAGATATATATGTAATTTAAAATATTTTTGGGAAAAATTGGGTATCAACAGTAATTCGGCTCGGAAAATTTCCCGCGATCACGTCTGGTCTCGATTTTTTTCGGTCCCTGGGTCACAAGCTCAACGATATAACTTCTCACCTCGGTTCGATATAACTCGAGGTCGAACTTTAACTTATCCTGTTTCAGTCTCGATTAGTCACACAAGAGGCGAACCCGATTTCGAATATATATAGATAGTCCCCTCATTTCTCAGAGAGAAGATGATGAAAAACGATATGAACTTTCGAATCCCGCCTCGATCGATCATGACATAAGAGACAAACGAATGTTGATACGTCCGATCATGACATAAGCGGGAAACGATTATTGAGACGTTTCTACGGCCCAGTTATCAAGGCATTAAATGCTTGTCAGTTATTGGTCAAGCATTATGAGTTTTGAACTCTCATTAGCAGACTATAAATATCCCAATTTTCATTCATTCAAACTTTACGTTCAAAGCTCCTTCTATTCTTGTTCTTCAAAAATCTCTTTGCTCTCCAACTTTTATACCCAAATTTCTTGAACTTTTAGCAAACCGCTAAGCGTACCTTCTTAATTTCCTTTTCTTCTTCTCTATAAGGCGAAAACTTCTAAGATTGTCCCGCAAAAGGAGGTCGCCTTGTAATAACGATCCGCCGGTGATAGGGTTGTGGCGGAACCACACCCTGAAGAGTTCGTTCCTGCAGGTTGCCCGACCGTTGCTGATTTTAAGGTGGACAAAACTTCCTCAATATTTGGTCGATGCAATCCGTTCTCAATATATATATATGTACAATCACCGATGATCTCCTCACCAAGGTCAAAGAAGATTTCAACTGGGCCAATAAGCATATGGCGGCGCCTTCGCCTGAGGAGTCAATTACTACCCACGTCGAGGGTTTTTTAAGTGTTTACACTTACTCCTTCATGTTGGGTCGCTTAGACCTGGTCATCATCTCCTTCTGCAAGAGGTACAAGGTGACCCGTGGTCAAATTTACCCCTCCTTCTAGAGGATAGTGATTCTTCTTCGTTTCTTCATAAAAAAAATCGAGGGGTGTCCCTTCACCATCGATTATCTTATGTGCCTGTATAGTCCCTGAATCTATCAAGGGGGGTTGATCAAACTTGCTCGCCGAGCCAGTAGGGCCCCATTCTCGAGTATAGATTAGGCTCGGGACCGAGGCTGGATGGGCCGATTTGTTCGAATAAGGACTTCAGACTTGATCCCCGTCGAGGACATGACATTTCCCGAGAAATGGAACATGAAGCATAAGTGCAACTTTGCCTTGAAGATTTAATCTATTGTTTCTCCTCTTATATCCCTTCTTATCGGTGTTTTTGTGGTGTAACCTAGATGTCGGATGCAGTTCCTCAACTCAAGGAGTGGGTCAAGAACCTTGTGTCCTAGAGACCATATTCCGAGTGTGCTTGGATAGAATTGTCGAAGGGTTAGTGGGAGGCCCGTAATCATGGTAAGTTTTCTTTTTTATTCAATAAGGTTTTATGTTGTCGAGTTCTTATCGGTTCTCTTTTCTTTTGTAGGCCTCCCCAAGGATGTTATTATGAGGCCTCCATCTGAGGATGAGGATGTGCCTCTCGAGTCCCCTGCTCCGAAGCAAGGTGATGAGAAGAAAAGGAAAAGGGCCCCGAGCTCTTTGGACTCAGAAAAGAAAAAAACAAAGAAGAGGATGGCACGTAAACCTAATGAAAGTACCAGCGTCCTCCCAACGGACTCGATCCGTAGATTGAGGGATGAGTCTGAAGAAGAAGAAGAAGAAGACACTTTCGATCTAGTGACTAGGGTGCGTACTGTTTTTCCTCAAGCCGGGGAGGCTGCTGAGAAGGTATTGGTCGAGATCTCTGAACCAGAATGGGGTGCGGCTATTTTTCCCCAGGCCAGGGGAGTCGAGAGAGAGACCGAGGCTGACACTTCTCGAGTAGATGAAGGTTCCCCAAAGGATGTGCTTTGGGCGATCGACCTTACCGGGTCCCCTCAGTTTTTCAGATGTCATGATCCGTTAGGTCGGTATGCTAGAAGGTTGTTCTTACGAGGGGCCTCAGGGGGTTACCGATATCCACAACTTCTTGGATGGGTTAGAGTCCACTACCTCAGAAGATGTCACCGGGCTTGGTGACTTGCCGATGCCAAAGAAGGTACCATCGTCGGGGGCCAGTGGGTCTTCTTCAAGTACAAAGTTGGTGGATCGGTTCCCAGCCCCAAGCATTAAACCTGACTGAAGGCGGTCAATAGTTTATTTTGTCCCGGAGGATGCTTGGGTTTTCTCTGCCCCCATAGGGGTCTCTAGCTACCTTCGGTTCTTGGTGACCGAAAAGGACCAGGGCGTGATGGATGCGGTGGAAGCGCCCTGCCTATTCAATGAAGCTCAACAAGCTTTGAATCGGGTAACTTCGAGTGTCCCTTTATTATGTATCTTAAATTTGAAGTTGCAAATAATCCTAACACCTTTCTTTATGTTTGCAGACCTCGGTACTGCACCATGAGACTTTCCTCCGAATCCGGGAGGAGATATACCAACACGAGGTCGAGGTTTGGGAGCTTACTAAGAAGAGGGACATTTATAAGCTTTTGAGTGAGAAGCTTCAGACCGAGTTATAAGCGACTCGGAAGGAGCATTCTGAGTGGGCCAAGTAGGTAAATCTAGTACTTGAAGATAGTGACGACGAACGGACTCAATGGCTAACGATCTGATCCTGCAGGTTCGGCAAAGGCTTGAACAGACCGTGCATCTCCAGGCGTAGGTAGATACAATACAAGCTGAGGCCGAGGAGTTCAAAAAAAATATGGATATCATAACCTCGAAAAAGAAAGTTGTTCAAGAAATACTGATGTCCGTCGAGGCCCAGCTTCAGGCTGCAAAAGAGAAAACCTTGGTGCAGGCCAAAAAGATCGAGGAACTCCAATCTGAGCTAAACTCGGCTACTTCTGGTCAAGAGAGTCTGGCCAAGGAACTCGAGGCAGCCAAATCGGAGGTGGATATGGCCAAGACCAAGGCTGATGCTAAAGTGACCCAATTCAAAGTTGATGTCGAGGCGATCCAGGAGCAGGCCAAAATCATGGTGGAGCATACAAGGTGCCAAGCTCGAAGAGGAGCCCTCGAGGGAGTCCATTCTCAGAACTTTGACATACTAGCGGAATCAAGAATGCCAAAGTAGAAGAGGCGAAGGCCCGGAAGCTGGATTTTCCCGAGAAATATCCCGATAGCTTAACCGAATCTGAAGGCGGGGAAGATCCTGAGGATGAAGACGCTGCCCCCGATGAGGACCATGCCACTTAGTCCTTTAGATGTTTTTAGTTTTTGCTTTTTGGAGTCTTTTGAGGCCGTTTTGTCCATTGTAAGTTTCTGTATCGGCCATTATGGCCTTTGTAAAATGATTACATATATATATATATATAAGGCTTTCTTTCCCTTTTGGCTTTCAAATTTTCCCTTTGCTTTATTACTTGTATTCACAAGGGTCGGAACGCCTTAGCATATAATAACTTGGGTTATGTTCAAAATTTCAAACAAACATTGCCTTTACATTAATTTGTTTTAAGGTTTCTTGGGGGTTCAGTGTTACCAGAAACCTTTTCACAAAGTAGGTAGCCGAGATTATAGTTTGCCGAGGGTACCCTTTAAAACCGGTTATTGAAAATTTTCTTTTTCGAAGGCCTAGTTTTTGTTACGGGTTTCGAACGTCTTCGAGTCGTGTTAATGTGGCCATAGACTTTTAGTCCGGGAGACACCTATTGGACTTTCTTTCCCGAGTTATCCGGGCTTTCCCGAGATAACAGTCCCCGAGTGGAGTGGTCGTGGCCTTTAAAAATCGGGGAGTTGCCTGATAGGTCTTACACCCCCGAGGCCTAGTGACTTGGGCCGTCCGAGTTTGTTTTAAGATGGAAGTCCCCCAGTGAGGGAGTGATCGTTCGTACTCCAGTTATAAGCGGCCCTTGAGATCGTTACTTTTAGGAGATAGGAAGTACGAAATTCTTTAAGGGATGTAAAGAGGAAATTTTTAAAACATAAGATGATTGCAAGAAAAGTACTTCTCTTTATTCTTCTGTGAAATAGTTATACATGCATATATGTTTTATGTCAGGGCTCGATCAATCTATGTGGGCACGGTTCTTTTGACTGTTTGGCCCTTACAATAAATACTACCTATCGAAACCCTCCAATTACGAAGTAATTTCCTTGGTAAAGTTGATATCCGAAGGTAGTGCATATCCATGGGTATTACCCCTCCCCCCCTCCCCAGTATTCGAGGATGACCGTAGAGGAACCTCGGATACTGTTAATGCGATCTTTGACACCGATTCATAATCGGTCTTGATTCTAAGTTAGCACGATCCATTGTTGCCTCGTTAAAAACCTTGCTGAAAAACACATATGGGACAAAACCGGTCTAAGGAAAAAAGAGTCCAACGCATGCTTTTAGACCTAAAACTTTGTGTTCTCGTCGATCACCTGCAAGTGTTAGTCCAAAATAAAAGGAAATGAATGGGGTCGTACCTTAGCAGTAATATCATTTTAGGTGAGTTACATTCCAGTTGCTCGGTAGTAGCTCTCCGTTCATCACTTTGGACTTATAGGATCCTTTCCTAGTGACCTCCAAAATCTGGTACGGTCCTTCCCAGTTCGAACCCTACTTCCCTACGTTCGGATTCCGGGTATTTGGTGTAACCCTACTTAGTAATAAGTCCCCTAAAGTATCAAAGATTAGCCCTTTGATTGTAATACCTCTCAATCTGTTGCTTTTGGGAAACCAATCGAAACAAGGGCATCTTCACGCCTTTCTTCCAATAGATCTAAGCTAGTATTCATGGTCTCGTCATTTGATTCCTTTGTTTCATATCAGAATCTGATACTTGGTTCCCCGATTTCAACTGGTATTTGGGATTCGGTTCCATAAACCAATGAGAACGGAGTAGCCCCGGTACTGGACTTCGCAGTCGTGCGGTATGACCATAGGACTTCGAGCAGGATCTCTTTCCATTTACCTTTAGCGTCGGTTAACCTTTTCTTAAGGTTTTGGATTATGGTTTCGTTGGTTGATTCGGCTTTCCCGTTCTCGCTAGAGTGATAAGGTGTTGATAAGATTCTTTTGATCTTATGATCTTCGAAAAACTTGGTCACTTTGTTGCCGATAAACTGTTCTAGTTGTCACACACAATTTCGGATGGCATCCCGAACCGACATATAATGTGGTCCCAAATGAAATCGATGACTTCCTTTTACCTAACCTTCTTGTATGCTTGTGCTTCAACCCACATAAAAAAAATAGTCAGCCATAAATAAGATAAATTGAGCCTTACCTGGTGCCCATGGAAGAGGGCCAACGATGTTCATTCCCCATTTCAATGAATGGACGTGGTGACAAGACCAAATGCAGTAGTTCCCAGGGTTGGTGAATTATCGGAGCATATCTTTTGCATTTGTCACATTTTCGAACGCACTCCTTCGCATCTTTTTCCATGTCGATCCAGTAGTAGTTGTCTCTGATTACATTTTGAACCAATGATTCGGCGCCTAAATGATTTCTGCAAGTGCCTTCGTGAACTTCCCTCAGAACATAATCGGTATCCCAGTCCCAGGCATACTGCTAGTGTGCCATCTAACATTCTTCTGAATAAGGTTGCGTCTTCAGAAAAGCTGAATCAGACTGCCTTAATGCGCAGGGCCCTTGATTCTTTTGGATCTGAGGGAAGTTTCCCAGTCTTCAAATACTCTACATATTTATTTCTCCAATCTCAGGTTAAGCTTGTGGAGTTTATCTCGGCGTGACCTTCTTCGACTATTGACCTCATGAGTTGTACAACGGCCCCTGAGTTGAGATTGTCGCCCTCGACCGACGACCCTAAGTTTGCAAGGGCATCGGCCTCACTATTTTGATCTCGAGGTACGTGTTGCAAAGTCCATTCTTTAAACCGATGTAATGTTACATGTAACTTATCTAGCTACCTTTTCATTCGTTCTTCTCTGACTTCGAACGTTCCGTTAACCTGAGTCACCACAAGAAGGGAGTCACACTTAACTTCGCTCACCTCCGCGCCCAAGCTTTTGTCTAGTTCAAGATCTGCAATTATGGCCTCATATTCAGCCTTATTGTTAGTCAATTTCAAAGTTCTAATGGATTGTTTAACCACGTTGCCTGTGGTTAGCTTCAGTACTATGCCACTTCCGGACCCCTTTGCATTTGATGCACCATCCGTAAAAAGGGTCCAGATTCCCGAGGATGTCCCCGAGTTTACCAACAACTCTATTTTAACCTCGGGAATTAGGGTCGGCGTGAAGTCAGCCACGAAATCCGCTAGAATTTGAGACTTAATGGATGTCTAGGGTCGATATTCAGCATCGTACCCCCTGATTTCTATGGACCATTTGGCTAATTATCCCGAGAGTTCGGGTTTATGCATTATTTTTTGCAACGGATAAGGTTCACAACACATATAGGGTGGCATTGAAAGTACAGTTTCAGTTTCCTAGAGGCGCTTAACAAAGCGAGCACCAATTTTTCTAGTGGTAATATCTAGTTTTGGCCTCACCTAAGGTCCAGCTAACATAATAAATCAAAAATTGTGTACCTTTTTCTTCCCGAACTAGGATTCCACTTACCACTATCTCTGATACTGCCAAATACAAGTACAGTTGTTCGTCTGCCCTCGTTGTGTGAAGCAGTGGCGGGCTTGATATTAAGTTCTTCCAAGGCCCCTTGGCATTCCGGAGTCCATATGAAGTTATTGTTCTTCTTCAGCAATGAGAAAAATCGATGACTCTTATCGGAGGACCTCGATATGAATCGCCCCAAGGCGGCCATGCCGCCGGTTAGCCTTTGCATAGCCTTCACGTTGTCCACAACCATGATATCCTCGATAACTTTGATCTTGTCGAGGTTAACTTGATTCCTCGGTTGGATACCATGAATCCGAGAAATTTACCTGACCCGACTTTGAACGCACATTTTTTCAGATTCAGCTTCATGTTGTTCTTCTTCAATATATTGAAGGTTTCCTGCAAATGCTTTAAATGGTTCTCTGCTCGCAGGGACTTAAGTAACATATTGTTAATGTAAACTTCCATAGAATTCCCTATTTGTTCTTCGAACATCTGGTTTACTAGGCGTTGGTAAGTGGCACCAGCATTTTTTAATACAAATGGCATTACATTATAGTAGTATGTGCCATACTTAGTGATGAAGTAGGTCTTTTCCTGATCATCCGGGTTTATTTGTATTTGGTTGTACCTGGAGTAGGCATCGAGAAAACTGAGGATCTCGTGGCCCGCCATGGCATCGATCATGCGCTCGATGTTAGGCAAAGGGAAAGATTCCTTGGGGCATGCCTTATTTAAATCCTTGTAATCCACACACATTCTTAGTTTGTTCCCTTTTGCTAGCCATTCCGGGTATTTGACTTCCCGGATGGACCCTATTTTTAGGAGTTTAGTTACCTCGTCCTTGATGAAGGCATGCTTGATCTAGGACTGGGGTCTCATTTTCTGCTTCACCGAATGGAATTTCGGGCCCATGCTCAGTTTATGAGTGGTGATATCAGGTGGGATTCTTGTCATGTCGATATGGGACCAAGCAAAACAATCCATGTTAGCTATAAAAAATTGAATGAGTTTTTTCCTGAGCTCGGGAGTTAACCTTGTGCCCAGGTATACCTTTTGATCAGGCAGATTATCGACCAGTATGATCTGCTCCAGTTATTCGACCGTTGATTTGGTTGCGTTGGAATCATCAGGGACTATGAAGGATCGAGGAACCCCATAATCATCGTCTTCGTCAGTCCCCTGATTATCCAGTTGGGTCGAGGCTGGCATCGATGATTGTTATTTGGCTTCCCGTTTTGCTTCTGAATTTGACTCCTTTGTCGATGAGAGTGTTGATATTGGAACCACTACATCGATGGCAAACATTCTCTTCGTAGCGGGAAACTCCCTGTAGATCATTTTAATCCCCTCTGGTGTTGGGAATTTTAACACCTGGTAAAGGGTCGAGGGCACATCCCTCATGTTGTGGATCCACGGTCTCCTGAACTGGGCGTTATATCTCATATCCCCCTCCTTCGATCATATAAAACTTGGTCTCTTTGATGGTTCCGACTGCATTCACCGGTAATGTTATTTCTCCCTTAGTAGTTTCACAAGCCATGTTGAATCCATTTAGCACTCGGGCCGCGGGCACGATTTGGTCCTGTAAGCCGAGTTGTTCTACAACCCTTGATCGAATGATGTTGGCCGAGCTACCCGAATCAATTAACACATGTTTAACTCGAGTTTTATTCATGAGTACATATATTACTAGTGCATCATTATGGGGCTGGATGATTCCTTCTACATCCTCATCGTTGAAAGATAAGGTTCCTTCCGGTATGTAGTCTCGAGTCTGTTTCTCCCTTGTGATTGATACTTTGGTGCGCTTTAACATCGGACTTTGGGGAACATCGACCCTTATGATGATCACATGAATGATGTGTTGAGGCTCTTATTGCTCGTTTTATTTATTGGAATCCCTATTTCTGAAATGATTCTTGGCTCGTTCACTCAGAAACTCCCGAAGGTGCCCGTCGTTGAATAACTGGCTACTTCTTCTCTCAACTGTCGACAATCTTCCGTTTGGTGGCCATAGGTTCCTTGATTTTTTCACATTTCGTTGGGATTTCTTTGGCCTGGATCAGTTTGTAAAGGTCGAGGCCATATGGTATCTTTGAGGTGCCTGATAGCTGATACGATGGCGGCTGCATCAACATTAAAGTTGCACTCTGATAATCGTGGTGCTCCTTTAGGTCCGATAGGCCTGTCGAATTCATTCTTGCTCATGAGCCCTCGAGAGCTCTGGCCTCGATCACTCCTCATTTAATTTTGTACAGGATTTCGCCCAGATCCCTGCTCCTACGATCTCCATTATACGGCTGGTACCGATCCATGTTCAACCTCGGGTATCGGTCAATGTCCCTCTTGATTCTATCAATGGGTCTGATAGGATAAACGGACCCGGAAGGAGCCCCAAGCTGGTCGTCTTTGACCCTGATCTTCGATTGATACCCGATTATGCAATCGGCCCAAGTAACGGTTGTTTATTCTACCAAATTCTGCTTTAACTAATGCGAAGCCACTGAGCTTCGAACATTAAGTCCTTGGGTGAAACGGTGGAAGATCCATTCGTTCCATTTGGAATCAAGACACGAATTCTCTGAGCATTTTGTTGTCTTTCTGCCTTACCTTGAAAAGGTTCGACTTCTATTTTCAACCTTAATGGCCCCAGCGTGTGGCTTTACAAAAGAATCTGCAAGCATAGAAAATGAACCAATAGAATTGGGTGGTAAATTATGGTACCATATCATAGCTCTGTTTGACTGGGTCTCCCCGAATTTCTTTAGCAAGACAGATTTGATCTCGTCATCCTCTAGATCAATCCATTTGATAGCACATGTGTAAGACGTGACATGCTCGTTGGGGTCTGTCGTTCCGTTGTATTTAGGAATCTAGCTAGAGATGCAGAACTTCTTGGGAATCGATTTGGGAGCCGTGCTCGGGGGAAAGGTTTTTGCACGAACCTTTTGGAATCCAGCCCATTCAATATTAGTGGTGCTCCCGGGATTTGATCGACCCTAGAGTTGTAAGTTTCCACCTTCTTGTCGTTTGCCTCGACCTTCTTTTCCCTAGACCCAACTTGTTTTGTCAGTTCTTCGAGCATCTTCATAATTGCAGGATCGGCCCCCGATTCTTTCTCGCTCGATTTCCTTGAAACTGATTCGACCCTGTGGACAACTTCCTGGGACGGCTCATGCTCGAGCTTGCTCGGTGGGTGATTCTGGTTTAGAAGTAGGGCTATCGCTGCCTATTGAGCCTGCAACATTTCGAAGATCACCCGCAAGCTGATCCCACCCTCTTTGCCACCATGTGCTCTTTGAGCGGCTGATCGAGCATCCCTACAGACGTTACTCTCGGGATCGACGGCCAAATTTGCATTGATGGATACATGTAAGCTGACGTCGATTGGATCTACAACCGGAACTCCACTAAGGTCAACCGGAGGTACGTCATTTCCTGGAACTATGTTATCATTTTCGTCGTGATGACCGAAATTATTGTCCACGTGTAGGGGTGCTGACTGAGAATTCGACATTTTGGTCCTGGAATCAAATACTCCAAAGAACAAGTATAAAATAGTGTGTTATGAATATTTGTACCACGTAATCACTATTATCCTTAGGCCCACAGTGGGCGCCAAACTGTTTACCCTAAAAATTAGATAACACTTGAATTTATATGTGGTCTTACGGATACATGATATAACTTGATGCAGATTAAGAAAACAGGTTGATATTGAAATTGATGATAAAAGAATAAATGCAAATCACACGAATTGGCCTCCGAGTTCGATCACTCTAGAACCAAGAAATTTTCCAATTGATTATGAACAGAATAACAAGATGATAAGAGCTAAAAATGACAGTATATTGCTTTGGCGTTGCGTATTGCAATGTGTTTTATAAATGATCAGACACCCTTTTATATAGTAGGGGAGTCTTACTCTTGATACAACTCTATACAAGGTAAAAAATTACATGATCTGCTAATTGATCGGTCTCTCCTTGATACGTGCCGAGATTTTCGCCGTGATCTACAATCGACCGCGGATATTTCGGCCTTCTGTTATTCGGCTCGGCAAATTTCTCTCGATCACGTCTGGTCTCGATTTTGTCCGATCCCAGGGGCATGAGCTCAACGATATAACTTCGCATCTCGGTTCGATATAACTCGAGGTCGAACTTTAACCTATCGTGTTTCAGTCTCGTTTAGTCACACAAAAGGCGAACCCGATTTCGACCGTGTACAATTAGTATAAGTTATCGCAAAAAGAAGATAAAATTATAATCCCAAAATTAGAATCTTGGGATAACTTTAATTTGAACCAAACAACCCCTCGGGTTTAAAAACCTTAGGCCCTTAGCAGTTCAGAATTTACAACGTTATCCCAAAAGAGCTAGCCCAGTATAAGAAAAATTATGACACCACCAATGTCCAAACAATATATATCTGATAGTAGAAACTAAGTCGAAGACTTGAGAAGAGCTAATAAATTGCTACCTTCTTTTTCATGGAATGTACTGCAAAAGAATTACTGTACTATGATTGCATGCTAACTGAAGTTTACTGATTAAGTAATTTAATACATGCTACAGAAAACCCGGAGTTAATTATTGATCAAAGCAGTAATATTATTTGATGCGAGCAGTGGTAGACCCAAGATTTTGTACAAGTGGGTTCAATCTTAAGAGTACAAAACTTTAGACGTAAAATAGTAGTTGTCAAGTGGGTTTAAATAAAATATTTATACAAAATATACGCTGTTTTAATCGTAATTTATACATATACACAGTCTTATTTTTTGATGAAGCAGATTTAATTGAACCCACTTGCCACAACGTGCGTCCGCCACTAGACGCGAGAGACTAGACCATCCCGACTAAATAATTATGGCAAAGCATTGTAATGAATTCATGCGATCATTCACTAAAAACTCAGAAGATTCACTAAATTTGATGTCAATTCGAATAGTTGTTAAGCATTTTGTTTATGTTCACAGACAAATGGTCCGGTAGAATCACTACTTGTGATCATCGTACCAATAACTTATAAAAATTATAGATACGTTGGTTTTATACCAACTTTTATGTGTCATTTACTTAAA
Organism: Nicotiana paniculata; assembly: GCA_005239505.1. Classification (NCBI taxonomy): domain Eukaryota; kingdom Viridiplantae; phylum Streptophyta; class Magnoliopsida; order Solanales; family Solanaceae; genus Nicotiana; species Nicotiana paniculata. The sequence goes on from ML304164.1 coordinate 103,754, forward strand.
CTTTTACTGTTTTGATTGAGAAATCTAGTGTATTAATTGATGATTTGTGTATGATTCTGATTACATATGCTTTGAAAGGAGTTTTAAACAATTGAAAAAAAGAATCACAAAGTTCAAGCCAAAAAATTCGGGAAGTTGAGTATTGCCACTATTGCAGCACAAGGCAGAGGGTCAAAGTTTTCTGAATCAGAGCGTCCTTTTAGTGATGGCGGGGCCAACTTATTCGCACCGAATATCGGCTACCTCCTACAAATATAAGTACCAGATAATTCTGTTTACCAAAGCTTGGAACAAACTGGAAGAAATCACCTAGTGTTTGTTGCTTCCCTTAAGATTTGAACTAAAGACCTCATAATTATCCTCTCACTTTATTGACCACTAGTTTACATCCTTTACACTTTGGTGAGTCAAATTGTGCCGCTAAATTACTGAATTCTATCATACTAACAGCAAACCATAGTCTAAAATCTTCTCTCGTGTAGAAGTTTTTCCTTTAACCAATCCCAAGAAATACAATCAACAACCAGCTTCAGTACAACTTTCTTGTGGGCAGGGCTAATTGTTTGATGAAAATATAATTACGGTTGAAAAATAAAATGAAAAAAATAAAATATCTTCAAGCTGAGGTGCGGATATCTCGTTTTTTTTAAGGAGATTCAAGCCCACCGCAGTAAAGTCTTCACTGGTCAAGCAGTAATCTTTTTGACTTGTCTCCCCCAGGATATAACAGCCCAATCACATTGTATGACTCGAAGAAAATCTGGACAAGTTGTTGAGTCCAAAGCTCCACCAAGATGAACACCTTCCTTCTCTCTCTTCTTCTTTTTCACAACTTTAACCTCACTTTATTAAAACACTCTACAATTATTTTTCTTCACTCCATATTATGGAAGAAAGACTCATATTTATAGGTATAGGAATTCTTCCTTGAATTAAATTGGAAGAAAGTGGAGTAATAAGTTATGAAATCATGAAGAACATGAGATAATTAGTGTGTAATTAATAGTAAAACATGGAAGAAAAGTTACAAAAAAGTTATGTCCATTTTCTACTTCATGGAGTTGTGAGAGGAGTTATGGCTATGTTCTACATCATGGAGTAGTGGGAGTTATGTGAGTTTTATTTTAATAATAAAATATTATTATACTGACATTCCCCTACTCATTTTAATATTAAAATAAGAAAATTTTACCAGTTGAAGGGAGACTATTATGCATAATGAAGTTGTGTTCTGTATTGAATCTCCACTAAGCAAAACACCGATCTTGACTCCAGAGTCAGTAGTGGTCTCAGACTTGAACTATGACTGCTTTAGAAAAATAAATTATCACTACTTACACATAATAATCAAGGTGTTCGCACGAGCTTTATTAGCCAGCACATTACGGCCTTGTGTTATCCAGGTTTTCATGAGTGTTTTTTAGAACAAGCCCAATTCTCATAGGAAGCAGCCTACTTCCACAGTCACATAGGTGAAATCTATCAAGGGTGCTCCGGTAACTCTAACACCCCACTCATAGGAGCTACAGATTTTCATTAAGAGTTAATAAAACTCAACCTCGCAAATCATTACAGGATAAATGCATTCACACCATAGGGATGGAACAATAATAAAAATAGTGCATTTCAAATCAAGCCATCATATGATTTGTTCTTCCCATTGAACCTGGTTATAGGATCTCTAGTCCCAGGTTGAATATCATCATATATGACTTATGAGCTTGTGGGCTTCAATCTCATCCCCCTAGATGTGCTCCAGACCCTTTCTCTTACTAAGGCCTTAGTCAATGGATCTGCAAGATTATCACAAAATTTAACATAATCAACATTAATGGTACCACTTGTCAAATATGATCTCATAGTACTATGTTTTCTCTTTATAAGTCTGAATTTATCGTTGTAATAACGATTTTTTACTCTACCAATTGCAGCGGTGCTATCATAATGAATTAAAATAGGAGGAATTGATTTTTCAAAATAAGGAATTTGAAATAATAAATCTCTCAACCAATTCGCTTCCTCACTAGATGAAGCTAAAGCAATTAGCTCAGCCTCCATGGTAGAGTTAGAAATTACTATTTTCTTTTTCGATTTCCAACAAATAGCACCACCTCCCAAAGTGAAAATATAACCTATAGTAGAAGAGGAATCACCAGATAAAGTGTTCCAATCTGCATCAGAAAAGCCTTCGAATACAGCAGGATATTTTTTATAAAATAAGCCATAGGTTTTTGTATCAAGTAAATACCTCATAACTCTTGTTATGGAATGCCAATATTCATTACCTGGCTTGCTTGTTAACCTGCTAAGTACTCCTATTGTATATGCAATATCAAGCCGAGTACAATCAGTCACATATATCAAGCTTCCAATTAAGCTAGCAAATTCCTTTTGATTTATCACATAATTGTCACTTTGTACAGAAAATAAGTGAACACTTGAATCAAAAAGGGTTACAACATGCTTGCAATCAATAAAATTATATTTTTTTCAAAATTTTCTCAACATAATGTGATTGTTCAAGGAAAAATTCCATCACATGTTCTAGTAATCTTCATTCCAAGAATGAAATTTGCCTCAGGCAAATCTTTCATGTCAAAATGGTTGCTAAGCATGCTCTTAGTTTCTCCAATAACATTCATGTTAGAGCCAAATATTAACATCATCAACATAGAGGCAAATAATTACATGTGAATTATTCCAAGACTTATGATAAATGCACTTATCACACTCATTTGATTTAAAATCATTTTCAATCATGCAGGAATCAAATTTTTCATGCCATTGCTTAGGTGCATGTTTCAAGCCATATAGGGATTTAGTAAGTTTACACACTTTACTTTCTTGGCCTGCTTCTATAAAACCCTCAGATTGATTCATATAAATTTCTTCATTTAGGTCCCCATTTAAAAAAGCAGTTTTTACATCCATTTGATGAATATGCAAATCAAAAATTGCAGCAATAGTAATTAAAAATCTAATGGATGTAATTCTAGTTAACGAAGAAAAAGTATCGAAACATTCTAGGCCTTCTAGTTGCTTAAAACCTTTAGCAACTAACCTAGCTTTATACTTATCAACGGATCCATCCGGTTTTAACTTTTTTCTTAGGACTAATTTGCACCCAATTATTTTACAACCTGGTAGTAAATCAACCAATTTTCAAATTTTATTAGAAATTAGTGATTCCATTTCATCATTTACAACCTCTTTCAAAAAAATAACAACAGATGATAATAAAACTTGTTGCAAAGTAAGAGGGTCATTTTCAATATTAAAAATATAAAAACTAGGACCAAAATCTTTTTCTATTCTACCTTTTTTATTTCTTCTTAACTCAAAAGAATCATTTCCTTCATTTTTGCAAAATAGAAGTAGAAGAATTAGGTATAGACAAAAAATTATTTTTATCTTTTTGATCCCCACTATTTTTAGAATCAAATGAAAATTAATTTTCATGAAAAATGACATCACCTAATTCTATAATTATATTATCTTCAAGATTTAAAAATCTATAGGTTGTACTATTAGAAGCATAACCAAGAAAAGCACAAATGGTAACGTTTTTACCCAATTGTATAATTTTAGGACCCGTTAGCCTAACATAGGCTAAACAACCCCAAACTCTCAAATAATCCAAATTTAGCTTGTGATTTTTCTACAACTCAAATGGTGTCAATTTTATTTTCTTATGAGGCACCTTATTCAACACATAACATGCAGTCAAAATAGTTTCACCCCACAATTTAATGGTGCATTTAACTCAATAAGCATGACATTAGTTAACTCTATCAAAGTTCTATTTTTTCTTTCAACCACACCATTTGATGCAGGAGAATAAGGTGGAGTAGTTTCATGAATTATTCCCAATGATCTCACAAAAGAATTAAATTCATTAAACTCATATTCACGGCATCTATCACTTCTAATTCTTTTTATTTGTCTACTGAATGGATCTTCAACCTCATGGAGATAATTTTTAAAAATTTTAAACTCATCATTTTTATTTTTCATCAAGTAAACATATGTGTACTTAGAGAAATCATTAATAAAAGTGATAAAATATTTATTTTCTCCACAAGTTAAAATTTCTCCAAATTCACAAATCTATTATGAACTAATTCTAACAATTCAGTTTTTCTTTCAACTTAGAAATGAGGCCTTTTAGTTATTTTAGCTTTACTACAAGCCTCTTATTTTTCAAAAAAAAAATTTAATCATTGGGAGTAATCCTAAACTACTCATGATTTTCACATAACGTTTATTAATATGACACAAACAGGCATGCCAAAAATTAGTAGAAGAAAGCATATAAACAGAATTAGAAGAAGTTTTATTCATCTCAACATTCAACTTGAACATCCCATCACATGCACACCCCTTATCTACAAAAATACCCTTTTTCACTATTACATATTGATCACTCTCAATAATTTGTTTGAAGCCTTCCCTGTTAAGAAGAAAATTAGACATCAAATGTTTCTCATTGGAGGAGTATAAATTACATCTCTCAACGTTAATACTCTTTCTGAAGTAAACTTCAACTTGACCTCTCCCTTTTCAAGCACCTGGGTTGTGTGAGAATCACCAAGCATGATGGTTTTGGACTCCTCAAATGGAGTATACATTTTAAACCAATATCTAGCATAGCAAACATGACGGTTTGCTCATGAATCAGCCCACCATCCATCAATATTTTCTACCATGTTAATATTTGTTGTCACCGCCACAAGTGGCTCTTCGTTAATGTTTGCTTGTGTAGTACCACGTTTCTGAAATTTATAAAATCGAGCAATATGCCCACTCTTTTCACAGATAAAGCATGGTTTTGCAATTTGAACTTGTTGATTCTTTGCTTGGTTGTTTGCACCATTATTCTTCTTGGGAGGTCTACCATAATTTTTTTTAGAAGTCTTCTTCTTCGGCTTCAAAGAAGTATTTTTGTGAGTTTCAGGAATAATATTATTTGAAGTAATTAAATTTACCTTTATAGTGACGGGTTGCAGAGTACTCTCTTTCGATTGCGTAAGTGCATCTTGACCTCTTGCCTTCTCTTCCATTTGAATCTGCATTATCAATGTCTCAAGTGAAGTTTCCTTTTGTTTGTGGCGCATAGTTTTCTGAAATTCCTTCCATGAAGGTGGAAGATTATCTATTATGCCACAAACAATCAGATTGTCTCCAATTTTAATATCCTCGGACCTGAGCTCTCCAACGATTATTATGAAGTCTTGAGCTTGGTCTACTACAGATTTGTTGTCCACCATTTGAAAACGAAAAAATCTGCTAGCAGCATAATTTTTCGCACCTGCCTCCTCGGTATCATACTTACTCTACAATGCTTTTCAAATTTTCTTTGCAGTAAAGTAAGTTCTATCATAATAACCATAAAAATTATCAGATAGACAATTAAGAAGATAATACCGACACTTGTATGAATCATCGTTCTATTTTTCAATTTTTTCTTGAAGGTCAATTAGCTCATCATCATTCATGGGGGAGTTGTCTACTTTGCTTGGATTCTTCTCAGTTAAGACGTAAGAAACATTGAGAAGACTCAAATAAAAATGTATTTTACCCTTCCATCTCTTGAAATGAGTACCATTGAAATGGAATGGATTGTTGAGATCTCCCACCTTGATATCCGCAGATTTTTCAACTGTAGCCATCTGAATCTCCTTAAAATTGTCGGTGAAAATACAATTACGGTTGAAAAATAAAATATTTCCAGGCTGAGGCACGGATATCTCGCTCTCTTTAAGGAGATTCAAGCCCACTGCAACAAAGTTTTTACTGGTCCAGCAGTAATCCTCTTGACTTGTCTCCCCAGGATAAAACAGGTCGATTATGTCGTATGACTCGGATAAACTCTGGACAAGTTGTTGAGTCCAAAGCTCCACCAAGATGAATACCTTCATTAAACAAAAGTAAAAACTCTTTTCTTCTTTTTTACAATTTTAACCTCACTTTATTGAAACACTATACAATTATTTTTCTTCACTCCATATTATGGAAGAAAGACTCATTAAGGTGTAGAAATTTTTCCTTGAATTCAATTGGTAGAAAGTGGGTAATAAGTTATGAAATCATGGAGAACATGGAATAATTAGTGTGTAATTAGTGGTAGAACGTGGGAGAAAAGTTACAAAAAAGTTATGACCATTTTCTACTACATGGAGTAGTGGGAATTATAAAAATTATGGTCATTTTCTACATCATAGAGTAGTGGGAGTTAAGAGAATTTTATTTTAATAATAAAATGGTATTATACTAACACTAATCTCTGCTTATACCTATTCAAGCTAGAAGCATATCTATTCTCAAGTCATTTAAGGCTCTTTCAGTTTGAACTTTGACCAATAAACAGAAGTGACAATAATTGGTTTTTGAGATTATTTTATCTGCATGTGAGTATGAATAACTACGACGTAATGATGAGGGACCAGAGCTTCTCATTTAATTTTCATTAGCAAATGAATATCACAATCAGAAGAAAGTATTGGACAATCTTAGGTGATCTGAACCTTACAACTTTCTGCTATAATGAACATCAAACAAACAATAAGATCAGATGTGACATCCTTCATGCATCCTTTGTGTGCATAACAGACACGAATGTGTCTCTCATCCAATAACTATGAAAGCACAATTAGTAAAAATCTTAAAACAATATAAGTGTGTAACGGCTACCTTTAACATATAGACGTACCTGACCATCCATTTCCTTCAAAACCTTGCTGGCAGCTGTCTCAGAAGTGAAAGGCACGAATCCATAGCCTTTTGATTTTCCACTTACATGATGGCATTTACTTTCACTGAGAACTTGACAAGATTTTATTTCATGCAGAATTAAGTCAAGAACAGACAGAATTAGTCATTTAGTGCATTACCTTCAATTATTTCACAATGCGGCTCAAATGCATGTTTCTTGATAAGTTATGCGAATATGGTTTTGATGATGTGTCAAACTTCACGTGGAATCAGATAGGAATCTAGTACAATTAGTTTTCTTGCGCTATTGTAACTACTCAGACATCTGGTTTAATACTCAAGAAAATCAGATAAGGGAACAGCAAAAAGACAGATAGGATTAGTGTTAATAATCTGTATTGCTGTAAAATAAATTAAAAACAGTAAACTTTCTGAAAAATACAGAAACAGAAAGTTACTAAAACAAGAACGTCAAAAATGAATTCTGAAAACAGTGTAGGAAAAAATCGAACCCACTGAATACACAGTGTGTCCTTAAGGAAATCATTCCCCTCAAGTACCCGAGGTTTTGGAATATATCCTCCCAGGATAGAACGATTTAACTCACCGGAGTGTTGGTACCAAAAACGCCGGTGAACAACGAATCACTCGAAGGCTGTAAAACACACTGCAATATTTTGTGCAGAAGAAAAAGAAGATCAGAAAATTTAGTAAGTAAAAATTCTGGGATTCAAGGTATATTCATAGCCAATTTTGTACTGTTTCTGAAAAGGTTTTGCAACCTTTCAGAACAGCCATAGCTATTGGAACAGGTGTGAATCCTTTCATAACAGCCATAGCTGTTTTGAACAGGTATAAATATTGCGGGAAATATAAAAACGGATTTAAAATAATACGGAAAAGAAAACGGGTTGGACCGGACAGGGTCGCGGGTCGCGGGTCATTCCGGATTTGAATTTTTTCCATTAATTAATTAAATAATTTGAAAAGAATTTTATCCAAAAAGATTAATCAATCAATTTTTGACCAAATCCGAATCCGAAGCCGAAGCCGAAGCCGAAGCCGAGCGAGCGAGCGACGACGGCGCGAGGCTTGCCTTCTTCTCAACTCTTTAAGAGCTAGAAGAAGAGCTTCTCTATATATACACATTGATTTTCTTTCCTTCTTTCAATGAGGGACAAAGTACACTAATTCAAAATTTCACTTACCTCTATTTCTTTTCCCACCATTTTTTATTCACTCTCTTTAAGCTATACCAACTTAAAATTAAGCTAGACTAAGTTTAAAATTAATCTACACTAAGCTTAAAGACCAACAATTAGTTCCTTATTTCATCGTATAAGTCAATTCTACAAATGTTAAAGTCGTTGCACTGTACTCGCAACAGTACAGCAGCACTGTTGAAACTTGCTAGAGACTAGATATTTCCTTACATATTTTCTCATGACCTCACACATATATAATCAACATGATGCAAGGTTTTGATCTAACACTTGAAAACCTAAATATTTATTTTGTCAAGTGTGTAGTTGCATCTGTTTCCATCCAGACCATTGAAAAACAAAGGTGCTACAAAACAAAGGACCAGATCCTAGCATTGAATACATCTTGTGTCCTTTAGTTTGGTGTGTCTTTGTTTTTTGTTATTTACTTGTATTCCTACACACCTTTTTGGAAGCATCTAGTAGGACATAATTTAACCATTATTATTTTTGGTTGTTGACTAGAGTTAGTCAAGAGTGTGACTTTGTAATTACAAATAATTATTACAAAGAGCTTACAATACAGTTATTGTAAGAGGTGAGGGATTAAGAGTATAATCCTAGATTGAAATAGGTTGTAATATGAAGTTTGTTCAGTTAGTGAAGTTGAAATACTATCAGGGCAGGTCATGATTTATAATCCCGTGAGCTGGGAGTTTTTCACATAAATATTGTGTGTTCTTTATTTACTATTGTTTACTGTGGGAACTGATAGAAAATCCAGTTCTCTATACTGTTTGGTGGACCATTAGTTTTTATTAGGTGGTATCAGAGCATGTACGTTTTAAAAAGTTAACACCTAAAAAGGATCTTCACGGCTACTCCACTAAAGTTTGAGGAAGGACAATCAACCTATAGACCATCAAGATTCAACGGCCAATACTATGGTTGGTGAAAAATAAATATGCATGACTTCATCATGGCTGAGGACTCAGAGTTGTGGGATGTGATTTGTGATGGTCCTTTAATTCCCATGAAAACTGTTGGAGGGAATAGTTACGGTCCCAAAAATAAGAAAAGAGTATAATGATGCTGATAGTAAGGCTATTGAGAAGAACTTTACAGAAAATAAGATTCTTGTTTGTGGCATTGGATCAGATACAACATGTCACAATCTGTCAGTCTATTAAGGAGATCTAGGAAGCTCTCTAAACTGCCCATGAGGAAACTACTCAGGTAGAGCAGTCCAAAGTAGATATGCTTACTACTAAGTATGAGATATTCAAGATGAAGTAGGATGAGTCTATTCAGGATATGCGCACATGCTTTACCTCCATTATCAATGATCTTATCTATCATGGAGAAGTCATTCTAAGAAACAAGCTGGTTCGGAAGATACTCAGTATCCTACTAGGTTCCTGAGAAACTAAAGTGAATGTTATCAATGAAGTCAGGGATCTGCAGAAGCTCACCATTGATGAACTCATTGGAAATCTCAAAACCTGTGAGATGAAGTTGAAGAAAGATCTTAAAATAAGAGAACCCAAAAAGTATAAGAACCTGGTTCTCAAGGCTGACAATAGTGACTCAAGTGGCGATGAGACAGACATGGCCTATCTCACTTGAAGATTCCAAAATATGGTCCGAAAAAATGGAGGAGTTCCCAAGAGAGTAAGCTCTAGAAGAATCACCAAAGGAAGTGAGTGTTGTCACAAGTGCGTAAATCCAAGACAACTTATCAAGGAATGTCGTCTTCACAAGCAGGACCACTACAAACACAATGCTGACAAAGTGGCCAAAAGGAACCAGGTCCCTGGCAGAAGGTTCAAAAGAAGAGATGTCGCTGATAATATTTTGAAGCAAGCTTTGGCTTCTTGGGGAGATTCCTCTAGTGAATCTGAAGGTAAGGATGATCAAGGATACATCTCCATGATATATATTGAAAGTAGATCTACATAATCTGATTTCTATATTTGCACTCATGGCCAAATCTGACAATGATGAGAATAATGAGGATGTTGAGGTAAATTTTCTTGATGTTCAAAGAAACTTGAAAACTTACTCTCAAAAGAAATTAATATCCTTAGCTAATGTTTTAACTGATACTTATCACAATCTCATAAATGAAAATGTTTTAACATAGGAAATCGTAGAGCTAAAACAAAAGCGAGATGATATGGTGGTTGTAATTATAGATTTGAAGGGACAAGTAGAAGAATAACAAGAGAAAATACCTTGTTAAAAACCCAATGAAAAAATAGATGAACACCCCTAAGGAAAAGGAAGTGGCTACTGAAGCTCAACTTAAGTTTGGAAATAAGCTTTAAAATGTCAAAACAAGTCTTGCTTCTGAAGTTGAAAAGAATAGACAACTTCAATAGGAATTAAAAGGATTAAAAATAATCTAGATAAGTCATTTAAATGGACCTAGTCCTCAATGTAAACACGTTTATGTATAAAAGTAATAGTAGAAATAAGCAAGGAATTGAGTTCCATAAAGTTAAAACTCCTTATGATCCCCATAGCAAGTATGTATCTGTGACTGATAATTGGCTTTGTACTTATCATGGTCAAACTGGTCACTACAAGGACTCCTATAAAGCTAAAATTTAGTCTCAACAGAAAAATAAAGTTTTTGCTGAAAAGAAAGCTATTGCTAGGAACCTGGTTCTCTGAAAAAGAAATACGTGATGCCTGCATGGACAAAAAGAAGTTTGATTCACCCATTCTATCATTGTAAGGTATCCAAACTGATTTGGATTCCTAAGGATAATTAGTTATTTTGTGTGCATGTTGGAGTGGGGGGAAGTAGTCAAAAATGATACATAGATAGAAATGGGTGATTTCCTCTCACTCAAGGCCTTCCAGGGTGAGAGTGTGTCTTTTGGAAATGGAAAGAAAGGCTATATTCTTGGCATTGGAAAGATTGGCAAGACACTCTCCCACTCAATTGAAAACGTGTATTATGTGAATGGATTGAAATATATCTTATTGAGTGTATCCCAAATTATTGACAAAGGGAATAAAGTGGAATTCTTGTCAAAATCATGTAATGCCACCAATATCATAACTGGTGAAGTGGCTCTGTTTGCAAAATGGTTCAAGAACATGTACATTGCAGATTTTAACTCTATGAATGGTGTTGATCTTAGATGCCTAAGTGTTATTGATGATGATGTTGGGCTATGTCACAGGCAACTAGGGAATGCAAGCTTTTCTTTGCTAAACAAGCTGATCAAGAAGGGTCTAGTTCATGGGATGCCCAAGTCAAAGTTCAAGGATCACAAAGTATGTGATGCGTGTGTAAAAAAGAAGCAAGTCAGATCCTCGTTTAAACCAAAGAAGGAAGTGATAACCTCAAGGCCACTGGATCTTCTTCATATGGATTTTTTTGGACCTATGAGAATACCCATTAGAGGATAAAAAAAGTACATCTTTGTGATTGTTAATGACTATTCCAAATTTACATGGACTTTATTTCTAAGGACCAAGGATGAAACATTTCCTGTATTTGTTGCTTTCGTGAAGCAGATTCAAGTGAAGATGAGCTATAATGTTGTGAGTATCATATATGATCATGGCACCGAGTTTGACAATGCCAAGATTGATGAATTTTGTACTGAAAATGGCATAATTCATAACTTTTCTGCTCCTAGAACACCTCAACAAAATGGTGTCATGAAAAGGAAAAATATGATCCTTGTGGAATAACTTATTGATTGACAGTGGTGTGCCAAAGAGTTTTTGGCTTGAAGCAGTTAACACTGCATGTTATTTGATTAATAGATGCATGATCAGGTCCCTATTTGACAAGACTCTATATGAACTGCTTAATGGGAGAAAGTCAAAGATGGCTTACCTAAAGGCATTTGGATACAAATGCTTTGTTCTCAACAATGGTAAGGAAGAATTGGGAAAGTTTGATGCAAAAAGTGATGAGGGAATTGTTATTGGTTACTCTTCTCAAAGCAAGGCATACAAAGTCTACAAAAAAAGGACTCATGTGTAGAAGAAAGTGTATATGTGATCTTTGATAAATCCCACCACTTAAGTAAGAAGGATTCACATGATAAGGATGATCAAGATGGAGACTTATCAAAGGTTCCTAGATAAGCCATAGATATGGAAAATGGAAAAACTGATCTAATGAGTCAAGTCAAAGAGAGTGGTGAAGAAGATGCAGCATAACCTCCAACAGAAACAGATGAACCTGGTCCTCTTATTACTGTAACTGAAGTTGAGCATAGAGTTGCTGATGTTGTATCAGGTACTTCTGATGCAAGACAAAGGAGTGGAATTCATTTCCATTGATTCCAATGATAGTTCAATTATAGAGGAACATAGTCCCTCGCACTCTGAAGTTCAAGTATCTAATTGGAAGCATCGGAGCTCACATCATCTTCAAAATGTGATCACACCTTTGGACTCTAGTATTCAAACTAGATCTAAGGCAAGAAACATGTTTTCTTTCTCAACCTTTATATCTCAAATCGAGCCTAAAAATATCAAGGAAGCATTGAAAGATGTTGACTGGATAGCTTCTATGCAAGAAGAGCTTCATCAATTCGAGAGAAAAAAAATGTGGCACCTAGTTCCCAAGCCATCAGACAGAATTGTGATTGGAACCAGGTGGGTGTTCAGAAATAAGCTTGATGAGTCCGTAAATACAATAAGAAACAAAGCTAGGTTGGTTGTCTAGGGTTACAATCAGGAAGAATGAATTGACTATGATGAGAAATTCGCTCATGTTGCTTGAACGGAAGCCATCAGAATTATCATAGCTTTTTCATCTCATATGGAATTCAAATTATTACAAATGGATGTTAAACGTGCTTTTCTAAATGTATATTTGAAGGAGGACGTATTTTTCAAGCAACCATTGTGCTTTGAATGTCATGAACATCTTGAGCATGTCTTCAAGCTTGACAAAGCTTTATATGGTTTGAAGCAGGCCCCTCGTGCATGTATGAGAGATTGTCCAAGTTCCTTCTTGAGAGTGGCTTTACTAGAGAGAAAAATGACAATACTCTATTTATGAAGAAAAGAGGGAGAAATTTTTTGATTGCGCAAGTCTATGTTGATGATATCATATTTGGTACAGTAAATGATTCTCTTTGTGAGGAGGTTTCAAAGCTCATAGGAAGTTAATTTGAAATGAGCATAATGGGGGAGCCGAACTTCTTTCTTGGGTTACAAGTGAAAAAAACCTCAAAAGGTACTATGATAAGTCAACGAAAGTACATCAAAGAGCTGCTGAAAAGATTTGAGATGGAAAGCTCAAACACCATTGCTACTGCTACTTGCCAGGAAATGGACGAACATGGTTCTCTTGTCAATGAAACTATGTATAGGGGTATTATTGTATCTCTTCTTTACCTGACAGCCACCAGACCTGACATTGTGTTAGGTGTTAGGTTGTGTTCTAGATTTCAATCAAGTCCAAAAGAATCTCATTTGAAGGCCACCAAGAGAATCCTGAGGTATCTTAAAGGAACGCATGACCTGGTCCTCTTATATCCCTCAAGTGATAATTTTGATCTACTTAGATATGTTGATGTTGATGTTGATTCTTATTATGATGAGTACTTTGTGGACAGAAAGAGTACCTCTAGAATGGCACATCTTTTGGAGTCATGCTTGATCTCAAGGGGTATTAATAAACAAAACTATGTGGCTCTTTCCACTGTTGAAGCTGAATATGTGGATGTTAGTTCTTGTTGTGCCCAACTGCTATGGATCAAGAAACAACTAGAAGATTTAGTGTGTTTATAGATGGTGTGCCATTGTTGTATGATAACACAAGTGCCCTTAACATGGCAAAGAACCTAGTACAACACAAAAGAATAAAGCACATTGATGTGCGTCATCACTTTTTGAGAGACATGTTGAAAAGGGGACTATTTGTATGAAGTTCTACAATATGGATGACCAAATAGCATATATCTTCACCAAGGCACTGAGCATAGAACATTTATAAAGAAATCATCTGGAGCTGGGGTTGATCAAGCTTAACTGAGAACATGGTCCCTCAATGATTGGATATGAAAGGATAGAAACGTACAATGCTAAAAAGTGCTTTCTGGCGACATCTAACTCAAATTTATACCGTTACAGGTAAACACGCATGGAAAATTCAAGACGGACAAGTGACAAATGACATTGAAAATATCTAGAAATTGCTTCTCATATTTCAAAAATTGTCAAGGAACCTGGTTCCTATGACTCGGGTTAGCAGTTCTTTTTATACTTATATGCATTTTGAACTACTAGCATGCCACGTAATTGTTTTATTCATGCCTCTTCTGATGCCTCCTTAAGCCCAAACATACAACCGCTCTAAATCGACCCAATGACTCATCTCCTCTCTCTCACACCCATTTGTAACTGGTTCCCTTTTTATTTATATACCTAAAAGTTAATCTCTTTCCTCACTTTCAACATCGAACAACCTCTCTCCTCTCTCAAATCCTTTTTTTCTTGTCTTTTTGCTTTAAAAATCGACCATGTCTCAACAAGATACTACATCTCTTAAAATAACTTAATCCAACCCTACATCTTCTCCATATAAAGTCTTGCCTCTATCTGGATCTGGGATAGATTCTTCACCTAAAAAAGCCCCAATTTTAAACCAACCCAACCCCGCAGTCACTTCTCCTAAACAATCTGGTTCTGGTCCACATCGAAACCGTAAAAACAAACTGCTAAAAAACTTATTTCTTCTCCATCTCCATCTTCTCCTGCTGAAAAAGTGGACTCCAAACAACGGATGTGCGCCTCTCAATTTATTCAAACCACAAAAGAAATTTTGTAAGGGGATGAAGGTATGGAGGTCTCGAGTCAGCATGTTATAGAGGAAGTAAGTTTGAACGAAGAGTTGGATTCCTGTGTTACTGAGGGGTCACATGCATCTGAAATTTTTGAGGTTCAAAGTGTTGACGGGGTTGTTTCTACATCAGGTAATATTCCATCCCTTTCTATTGTTACAGAATTTTTGGTTACGGAGGGTGATAAAACTGTGAGCGATACACTTAAAAAAGGCTCTGCTTCTCTTAAAAAGGGAACTGTTGCTGTGTAGAAATTGATTGAGGAGTCTATGTCTGATGATGTTGGTGCTATGACTCAGGGTGAACCACTAAGTAAGGGGGAAGAAAAAGGTAAGGGGTAACAGTTACGTGAACAGGGTAAGGAGGAACAGGTACGTGAACAGGGTAAAGGGGAAAAGGTACGTCAAAAGGACCAAGTACCTGTCAGAACTACAGGGGAACCTACAAAGGGACATGGTCCCTCTTCCCAAGGGGAGTTTTCTTCTTCTACTTGGGATAAAACTCCAAGTTCTACAAGACAACCCGTAGATAGTGTTGATACAACCCCTTTTGATCACCCTATTACTACTTCGTTGGTTATTATTTACCCAAAAATAAAGTATGTGTCTGAGGGTAATTTAGGCGAGAGTGATAATAATATTGATGATCTTCCTGTGATAAAGTTTATAACTGCTAGGGGTGGGGGAAAATCCACAAAGGATTTTGTTCCCAAACGCCGCACCACTAGAAAACAGAGAAAGGTTGAACTTAACAGTGCTTTGAAAGTGAGTAAGGATAAGAAGAAAAGAGGAGACTTGTAAAAAGTTGGTTGATTGATGAGGATGATGTGCCTCCTGCTGATGTAGTGGAGTTGGATGATGAGGAGCCTGTTAAGGAACCTACTCCTCTTGTGAGGAAAAACTCAAAGAAATCCATTTCTACTAAATAGAAGAAGGAAATTTTTGACAAAGCACCTGTGAGTGACCATGATGATGTTATAGAGGAGGAAGGAGAAGTGGAGAAAAATAAAGTAGAGAATAAGAAACATCTACGAAAGAGGCAGAGTACTAGTGAGGAACCATGTTCCTCCAAAAGGCCCAGGGTGGAATTATATGAGTTGGAGAAGGGAAAATCTGAAGAAGCAAAAGGTTATGTAGGGTCGAGTCTTTCATCCTGAGATCCTTGAAAAACCAGGCATGAAATAACTAGTAGAAAATTGTTGAATTCCAGAAGTGGACCCATCTCTCTGAAACCACAACTCCAAAAGTTCATGAAGATGAGGTGAGAAGCTTCTATGCTGACATGTTTGTGGTAGATGGGGATACACTTTGTTTGAAGCTGAATGGAAAGGACTTTATTATGGATGAGGTAACCCTAGGTGTGAGATCCTTGCGTCCCCACTGCTAGGCTGAAGACTATGGTTCCCTTGACTTTAAAAAGTTGATCATCAAGAAGCAAGTCATTGAGTCAGGGGAAAGAGTACACAAGAAGGCTCATCAGGAATAATACCAATTGTCGTTAGAGTTAGTGAAGAAGGTGTTGTTGCCTAGGGCTCAGAGGATGTTTATCACCTCTAATGCAGACCTGTTTCTTTTGGAAAAACTTGACTATTCTCTTCTATCAGTTTTCTTGGGATTATTATTGAACATATGCTGAAGCTGGTCGACTTCAAGGATGGTAATCATGGTCTCACCTATGGGTTTCTCCTTACCAAAGTCTTTGAACACTTTGAGGTTCCTTTGGGAAAAGTATCTGTGGGGACTAGAACTCAAATGTTCACCATGAATACTCTGGAAGAGTGTGAGTGTGTAGTGAAGAAGGGGGAGTATGAAGCAACTCCATTATCTCTCAGTTGATCGATGATTAGGAGGCTGCAAATCAAGAGATTAAGCGTCTTAACACGCAAAATTCCATTCTGGGGTCTAAGCTTACTCATACAAGCAAGGAACCTGTTCCAGTAGCGCTCAGGGAGAAGCGATTCTCCCGTTTGAAGGCTAAGAATGCTGAGTTGAGGAAACAAGTGGATAACCTAAAGGAAAAGCTGATCAATTGTCAAAGAGATGCTAATGCTCGATTGGATAGTATCATCAAGGATCTTGTTCCCTAATCCTTCATGTCCCCTATCAAGTGTCCCCTATTTTTCACCCCTTCCCAGTCCTCTCCTAATCATGTCCTTTAGTTGATCCTACTTTGCGCCTGTGGTACTTTAGTTTTTTTTTATTTGTGTGAATGGTATTGTTACTCCTATGTTTTTTCTTATAATTAATGGGCATGACTATCTATTTTGTACAATGTTAATCTCTTATATTATGTTTTTAGTTATGTTGTGTGCATACAAGTGGCATGAGTTAATGTTGTTGGACTTCTTTTTACATATGCATGTTTTTATTTTCTTTTCAATGATGTCAAAAGGGAGAAGATAATTAGGTAACAGGAAGTCGGTTCTTGGGGGGGCGTCTAATTCGTGGGGGGAACAATGTGGATGTCTGGTTCTCAAAAGGAATATCAATTTTGAGTTTTTCATCATCAAAAAGGGGGAAATTGATAAATTATGTGAATATGGTTTTGATTATATGCAAAACTTCATGTGGAACCAGATAGGAATATGATACAATCAGTTCCCTTGTGCTATTGTAACTACTCAGATGTCTGGTTTAATTCTCAAGAAAATCAGATAAAGGAACAACAAAGGGAACAGAGAGGATCAGTTCTTTAGGTCATCGTACAAGTCAACTCTACAGTTGTTAAAGTTGCTACTACAACGACCCGACTGGTCGTTTTGAACAATGATGTCAGGTTCGGCAGTTTGAGGTCACAAGTAGCTTCACACAGTGTATTATGACTTGTGTGCATCATCGGTTCGGGTTTTTTAGGAGTCCGAAAAGGATTTTTAGGAGTGACTCTCCTTTGAGAAGCTCGAAGTCGAAAAAATTGACCAAGGTTTGACTTTAGAGTATTTGATCTCGGATTGGAGTTTTAATGGTTCCAATAGGCTCGTATAGTGATTTTCGTGCATCCAGATTTGGATTTGGAGGTCTGTAGGGTAATTTGAAGCATTTCAGCAAATATTTGGAAAGTTGAAGTTTTGGAAGATTTAGAGGTTTGACTAAGAGTTGACTATGGTGATATTGGGGTCGGAATGCAATTCCAAGAGTTGGAACAGCTCCATTATATCATTTGGGATTTTCCTGTAAAATTTAACGTCATTCCGGATTAATTTGATAGGTTTCAGCGCGAGTTTTGGAAGTTGGAAGATTTTAAAGTTCATGAGTTTTATTCATGGTACGATTCGTAGTTTCGACGTTGGTTGATGTAATTTGAGGCCTCGACTAAGTTTATATCGTGTTCTAGGATGAGTTGGTATATTTGGTTGAGGTACGGGGGGCCTCGGGTGTGTTTCGGATGGGCTACGGACCATTTTTATCTTGTTTGGATGGCTGTTATGATATCTGGTGCCCCCTTCTATGCGATCGTGTGGGTGAAGCCGCAATCGCGAAGGCTTTTTTGGTGGGCTGGCCATTTCCTCTTTGTGTTCGCACAGATAAGTCCGCGATTACGGAAGTGTGACTTTTTCTTCTCCGTGTTTGCATCCATTGGTCCGCGTTCGCATAGGGCTTTTGGTGGGGCAGTGTACTACCTTCTACGCGATCGCATCCCCTTTCACGCGCAGTGCTTTTCTTGGCAGCATAATTTTCTTGTACACAATGGCATTTGTTGTTCCGCGATCGCACTGTACAAATACCTGGGCAGAATATAAAAGTACTTTATTCTGAGGGTTAGCCATTTTTATCATTTTTGAAGTTCTAGAGCTCGGTTTTGAGGGATTCTTCGTGGGTTTTTCAAGAAAATCATTGGGGTAAGTGTTCTTCACCTAGAATTTATTATTTCCATATTTTCATCTTTATTTTTATCTTATAATTAGTGGTTTGAATTGAGGAAAATAGGATTTTTGAAGAAACTTTTCAAAATGTAAAATAATAATTTGAGGGACGAATTGGTATCGGAATTTAATAATTTTGGTACGGTTGAACTCGTATCAGAATGGGTAATCGAATTTATTGAAGTTTGTCGGGTTCCTAGGTGCAGGCCCGAGGGTCGACTTTTGGGTTGATTTTTTTGTTTTTGATAAATATTGAAGCTTTATTATCCAAAATAGTTTCTTATGAGTTTTATTTGTGCTTTGAAGTTATTTTGGCTAGATTTGAACTGTTTGGAGGTTACTTAACTCGAGATTTGCATTTTAGAGTAATGGTTTATCTTCATATTGTGATATTATTATTGTACGGTGGGATCGGGTTGCAGAACAGGTGAAATAAGGGTGTATTGTTATGGTGAAATAATGGTGACTTATGATATTAATATTATACGGTGAGGATCGGGTTG
Source organism: Nicotiana paniculata (assembly GCA_005239505.1). Taxonomy (NCBI): domain Eukaryota; kingdom Viridiplantae; phylum Streptophyta; class Magnoliopsida; order Solanales; family Solanaceae; genus Nicotiana; species Nicotiana paniculata. The sequence goes on from ML304164.1 coordinate 122,853, forward strand.
CGCGCCGCAACATTTTTTTCTTATTGTCATGATATTGATATTGTACGATGCGATCGGGTTGCACGCTGCAACAGGTGAAATAAGGGTGAATTGATATGGTGGAATAAGGATGAATTATGATATTGATATTATATGGTGGGATCGGGTTGCGCGCTGCAACATATTTTATGTTTTGTATTTCCTGTTTTATTGTATTGGCTTCGGGTCTTTCGTACGAGACTCTCAAAATTTGTATTTTCGGTTTTTTACTGTTTTTCGAGGATTTGAGTTATTGTCATTGACTTATTGCCTTGCCGTCATTTCCTGAGTTACTTTCCTAATACTATTATTCTGGTGAATTGATTTTCAAGGTGAATTTACTACGTTGAGTCATTACCTTCTGTCCTGCCAAGTTGGTAGTAATATAGTGATTTTAAATAAAAGAATTACCCCATGCTACCTTGTGTGACTTTTAAGTTAAAACTCACCATTTTATTCGAAACTTACTATCTCTAATAGTTGTCATATTTTACTTCAGTTGATTTCTCAACTTAATCTCCTATCCTGCCTAATGTTTTTATTTTACTTAAAAAGGGATTGTTATTAGGTTTTAATTTAATAAATTCTATATTAAATTCAATAGCTTATTCAATGTTGTATTTTATTTGAAAATGTTATTTTTCTTCACCCAAATAATTTCTAAAATAAACTCATCTTTCTCATCGATTTTCTACTTGGTCTAGAAACTGTAATTTTACTTTATGATATATAAATAAAATCTCTTGAATATTCTAATTAGCATTTGACACGGATTTTATGTACCGAATAGCACATGGATTTTTGCGTGCGAAGTGAGATGAAAAGATGTGGGTACAAGATTCCATGTGTGTTAAAGGTTTGGAAGTTGTGATTTATGACATGAGATTACGAGAAGTGGGATTTTTGAAATTGTGTACTAGAAATGATTTGATTGGTTGAGTTGACATCGTTTTCCCTACTTTAGCACATTTATACTTCATCTACCCCAACTATATTGTTGCTCAATTATTTGGTTATTTCTCGTTGCCTTTTATGTTTCCCTTATTGTTACTACCGTTTGTAACCTGATTTCTATCTATTGTTGGCATTACTTTGATATTCCTTCCTTGTTAGCTTTATGTCATATCCCGCACAGGTTTACATATTCGGTGGGTGTCTTGACCTGGCCCCGTCACTACTCTACCGAGGTTAGGCTTGATACTTATTGGGTACCACCGTGGTATACTCATACTACACTTCTGCACTTTTTTTTGTGCAAAACTAGGTACTTCGGAGTGAGTCGGTTTTGAGACTTATGCTTCGTGTGTCTGGAGACTTCAAGGTACACCTACCGGGCGTTCTCATGCTCTGAAGTCATCCTCTATTGTATTTATTTTCATTGTTACCTTCTATTCTGGAACAGTGATGTATTTATTATGTATAATTAATGTGATGACCCAAGGGGTCATTTTACGAATTTAGACTCCATCATAGGCTTATTAGCCATAAAAAATTTAATTTTAACTACCTCAATTTACGTACGCAGTTCGGGCGTGAAACCGAAAAGCTTTTATGTGAAAATATAAGAAATACTAATTTTTAGAATTTAAAGTTTGGTTTTAGTTGACTTGAGTCAACATTTTGAGTAAACGGATCCATATCTGTGTCTCGACGATCCCGGTAGATCCGCAGTAAAATATGGGACTTGGGCGTATGCCCGGAACTGGATTCCGAGGTCCCAAGCCTTAGAAATCAATTTTTGAAAAAAATTATTTTGCTGAATTATTAATGAAATAAAGAAAAGAATTAATGTTTGAAACCATCAGTATCGGGCCCGTATTTTGGTTCCGGAGCCCGGTACAGATTTGTTATGGTATTTGAATACTATCTGTGAAATTTGGTGAGAATCAGAGTTTATTTGACGTGATTCGGATGTCCGATTGAGAAATAGTGCACTTTAAGTGTTCTTGAGAAAAATGATGAGTTTTGAGGTTTAATTCATAGTTCTACATGTTATTTTCATGATTTTATTTCACGATCAAGTCCGTATGATGTTTTTAGACTTGCGTACATGTTTGGTTTAGAGCCTCGAGGGCTCGGGTGAGTTTCGGATAGGCCACGGAATGTTTACCCTTAGGAAGGTTGTTGGTTTTCTATTTTCTGGTGCCCAGTTATTTGATGCTTCGTGTTCCCGTAGAATCTATCGTGAATGCATAGAGTAAAAAATTTAGTTGGGCCTTTTTTTTTCTATGTGAACGCAAGACCCCTAACGCAAACTCGATGGGCTAGAGGGAGACCCTACGCGAACGTGGTCTGGTCCACGCGAACGCGTAGTGTAACGGGCCTGGGGGAGTGGAAACTAACTCTCCTCTATGCGAACGCAGCCCAGTGACCGCGAACGCGAAGTCCAACAGGCCTGACTCTATGCGAACGCGGGCAGGCCCACGCGAACGCGATGAAGGCCTGCCCAGCTATATAGAGTCAATTTTAAAAACGGGCAGAACCCTTTTCTTCATATTTTTCGAACTACCCAGCCCTAAAGACGATTTACTTCACCAAAGTTCATCCCCAAAGTGTAGGTAATCAATTCTAAACTCTACTCTTTCAATTATCCAATGTTTTTCATCACTTTTAAATCAAAAATCAAGAATTTTCATGGTAAAAATTGAGGGTTTGGGTAGAATTAGGAAATTTTGTAAAATTGGTATTTTGACCTCAAATTGAGGTCGGATTTCGAAACTAATTGTGTATCCGGGCTCGGGGGTGAATGGGTAAACGGAATTTGGTCCGAACCCAGAGTTTGGACCAAGCGGGTTCAGGGTCGGGTTTTAACTTTTTTTTAGAAAACGTAGGAAAACCATAATTTTTCAGTAAAGTTGGTTACTTTAGCATTAGTTAATGATATTAAACTAATTATGATTAGATTCGAGTGTGTTGGAGGTGAATTCAAAAGGAAAAGCGGAAATTGAGCAGTGAGTGGCCTGCGGAATCGAGGTAAGTTTGTGTCTAACCTTAGCTTGAGGGAATAAGTGTTGTGTGACTACTTGCTACTTGTTTTGTTGCTAAATCCAATGTATAGGTGAGGTGACTAGTACTTATACGTTGTGGTCAGGTCTTCCAAAAGCAGCAGTAGCAGCTCCTACTGGGGGCAGAGGCAGAGGCCGCGTCAGAGGTCGAGGCAGAGGTAGGACTCAGCCCGTTGCTCATACTGCAGCCCCAATTGCGGAGCCCCAGATTGAGATTGATGGGGGGCTCCATCTTAGACCGTTCCAGCTGGACCAACTCAGGTCCCAACGGGGTTTATTGCCACCCCGGTACTTCAGGATGCGTGGTCCAATTAGTGGGCCTGATGGAGAGTGTAGCCCAAACTGGCGCACTCCCTGTTGCAGCAGCCGTATCTCAGGCTGGAGGAGGGGTCCAGACTCCTGCTACCCACACTCCTTATCAGACTACTCCTCAGATCCAGACCTCAGCAGCCAACCCAGTTGGGGTAGTTCAGACAATTGCGGCAGCCCTGACTGCTAATGGGCCAGCTATGACTTCCGATGCGTTGTGGAGAGTGGACAGGTTCATCAAGCTATTTCCACTCCATTTCAGTGGTACATCTTTTGCAGACCCACATGATTTTCTTGACCGCTTCTATGAAGTATGGCAGAACATGGGGATAAGTTGAAGGCAACGGGGTTGGTTTATATGAGCTGTGAAGTTTAACATTGTGGATTTTCAGACATTGTGACCTGTGACTTCGTGCCAAGTTGGAAGTCCACCGTCAAGGAATAGATTATGAAATCATGTGTTATATCGGAGTTGGCCCAGAAGGTATAAGGCCTGAGATTTTGCAAGAGATGAAGATGGGACTTACGGTATGTCTGCCTCCTTAATAACCCTATACCTCAACACCAAAAGAGTTATATAAAAAAATTTAAATCTATGGAAGGTCTACTCTGCGTGTAAGTCACAATTTTTGATTTTGGGGTGCTTCAGAGGGAGTGTAGTGGTTGACAAGCTTCTAGACCGTAGTGTTTGCGCCAATATTTATCTGTATAGAGCTCTACTTTTGTGATCATTGTGCGTCAATAGGGATTAGAGTTACCCCAAAGAATAATGAAGAGTATATGAATAAAGAGGGTAGCTCAGAGAGACAACATAGTAAAAAAAAGAAATTGGCCGCCGGTGTTTGTGGCAAGCCTATGAAGAGGACGACCAGTCATTGTAACATCAACTACTTTGATCGGTTCCCCAGATGCTATTGATAGAATTTGTTTCTCAGACTCATTAAAGGATTCAAATATAATCGTAAAATTTTGTACGACGCATGGCAGATTGATACTTTATTTCGGCTAGTGGTAGAAATTGTCCTAGGCTTAGGAGAGTCATGTTTCATCAGAGCACTCAGGCTACGTGCCCCATTGTAGTTACTACTCAACTTACATGTCTAGCTAGGAGAAAGGGGTCGGAATGTCGAAGGTGGAGGTCAGACTCATAGAGGTGGAGACCCAGCCTGTTGATATACTTTTTATGGTATGACTGAGGTCGATGTATCAGATACTGTCATTATAATTACAATTTCTAGTTATTATAAAGTGGCAATTTCCTTAACTTGATTCGGTTATGAGTATCTAAGAAAGTTCTCCTAATATGCTCCACTCATGGGTGCGCTTCATAACCCTGAAATCTACTTATATGAATACGTGTATTGAGAAATTCTATGGAGATAGATATGTCTATCAATACGTGTTGTAATTTTGTTTAGCGGAAAATATTTAAAAGAAGAAAATGAAATGTTTCGATTGGCACGATGTGCATATTACTTGTGATTCGGAACTGAGGGAGAGACCCTCACATTTTAATATGATTTGGTATGTTTAAATCGGGCTACGGGCCGCAGTGGAAGTTATGTAAGAACAAGGTCCTCGTGATGGAAATTCTTGTGCTTAAATTCTCTCTTGTGAAATTAAATGTTGTACTATAGTACTAATAAGACTCATGCATGTTAGGTTATTTGAAAATTTTTATACAAAATTTATCTGTGCATAATTTGCCAAATATGTGTTATAAATTATTGAGCTTTAACCTACAAGGTAGGTGCCCGCCCATATGGACTTAGATGAAACACATTAATTCAGGTAGATAATTATGAGTTCTCCATGTGTCGCATCTCGTTGTCAGTATTTTGAAGGTTTGAAAGGAGGTTATTGTTAACGTGAAGTTAGTTGATGATTCTGCAATTGATTATGAGAAATTATTAAGATCAAATTGAACCAAAATGGTGTTCCATTTAAATGTTCGGACGAGTGTGAGCCGAGCTTTCAAAAGCTCAAGGCAGCTTTGACTTCAGCACCAGTATTGGTGTTACCATCAGACTCAGGTTCTTTCACGGTATATTGTGATCTTCCCGTGTTGGGCTTGGAGCAGTATTGATGCAGGATGGAAGGGTGATTGAATATGCATCACGACAGTTAAAGATTCATAAGAAGAATTATCTGGTCCATGACTTAGAGTTGGAAGCCATTGTTCACGCATTGAAGATTCGGAGGCACTATCTTTATGGCGTTCCATGTGAGGCTCACATGGATCATCGTAGTCTCCAGTACTTGTTCAAGCAAAAGGATCTTAATTTGAGACAGAGGAGATGGTTAGAGTTATTGAAAGATTATGACGTCACTATATTGTATCATCCGGGAAAGGCCAATGTGGTGGCCGATGCATTGAGTAGAAAAGCAGTAAGTATGGGCAACCTTGCATGTATTCTAGTTAGTAAGAGACCGTTAGCTTCAGACATTCAGATGTTGGCTAATCAGTTCGTGAGGTTGGATATTTTGCCCAGCCATGTTCTAGCTTGTACAGTTGCTCGGTCTTCCTTATTCGAGCGTATCAGAGATCGGCAGGATGATGACCCGCACTTAATGGTCCTTAGGGACACAGTTCGGCACGGTGGTGCCAAGAAAGTTACAGTTGGAGATGACGGTGTTTTGAGGATGCAGGGTCGTATATGTGTGCCAAATGTTTATGGCCTTCGTGAGTTGATCCTTGAGGAGGCTCATAGTTCTAAGTATTCAATTCACCCAGGTGATTCCAAGATGTACCAGGACTTGCGACAGAACTATTGGTGGAGAAGGATGAAAAAGGATATTGTTGCTTATGTGGCTCATTGTTTGAATTTCCAACAGGTGAAATATGAGCATCAGAGACCCAGCGGTTTACTTCAGCAGATAGAGATTCCTGAGTGGAAGTGAGAGCGTCTCACTATGGACTTCGCTGTTGGACTCCCACGGACTCAGAGGAAGTTCGACGTCGTTTGGGTTATTGTAGATAGGCTGACTAAATCAGCACATTTCATTCTAGTGGCAAGTACTTACACTTCGGAGCGGTTGGCCGAGATAAATATCCGAGAGATTGTTCGCCTTCACTATGTGCCTGTATCTATCATTTCTGATCGAGGTACGTGGTTTACCTTGCACTTTTGGAGGGCAATTCAGCGAGAGTCATCCTCAGACAGACAGGCAGTCCGAGCGTACTATTCAGATTTTAGAGGATATGATACACGCTTGTGTTATTGACTTTGGAGGTTCTTGGGATCAATTCTTTCTGTTAGCAGAGTTTGCCTACAATAATAGTTATCAGTCGAGCATTCAGATGGCTCCCTATAAGGCATTATATGGTAGGCAGTGTAGGCCGCCAGTTGGATGGTTTGAGCCAGGAGAGGCTCGATTATTGGGTACAAACTTAGTTCAAGAGGCCTTAGATAAGGTCAAGATTATACAGGAACGACTTCGTGCAGCTCAGTCTAGGCAAAAGAGTTACGCCGATCATAAGGTTCGGGATGTGGCATTTATGGTTGGAGAGAGAGAGTATTACTTTGAGTATCTCCCATGAAGGGTGTCATGAGATTTGGGAAGAAGGGCAAGTTGAGCCCTAGGTATATCGGGCCATTTGAGATTCTTGATAAAGTGGGGGAGGTAGCTTATAGACTTGCATTGTCTCTTGGGTTATCCTCCGTTCATCCGGTATTTCATGTATCTACGCTACGGAAATATCATGGTGACCCGTCCCACGTGTTAGATTTCAGTTATGTCCAATTGGACAAAGATTTGACTTATGAGGAGGAGCCGGTAGACATTTTAGACCGGCAGGTTCGTCAGTTGAGGTCTAAAAGTTATCCTTCAGTTCGAGTGCAATGGAAAGGTCAGGCCGTTGAGGCAGCTACTTGAGAGTCCGAGTCAGACATGCAGAGTAAATATCCACACTTGTTCTCCAATTCAGGTAATTTTCTATGTCCGTTCGAGGACGAACGTTTGTTTTAGAGGTGGAGATTGTGATGACCCAAGGGGTCATTTTATGAATTTAGACTCCGTTCTAGACTTATTAGCCATAAAAAGATTAATTTTAACTACCTCGATTTGCGTACGCAGTCCGGGCGTGAAACCGGAAAGATTTTATGTGAAAATATAAAAATACTAATTTTTAGAATTTAAAGTTTGGTTTTAGTTGACTTGAGTCAACATTTTGAGTAAACGAACACGAATCTGTGTTCCGACAATCCCGGGAGGTCCACAGAAAAATATGGGACTTGGGCGTATTCCCAGAACTAGATTCCGAGGTCCCAAGCTTTAGAAATCAATTTTTGAAAGAAATTATTTTGCTGAATTATTAATGTAATAAAGAAAAGAATTAATGTTCGAAACCATTGGTATCGGGCCCGTATTTTGGTTCCGAAGCTCGATATAGATTTGTTATGGTATTTGAATACTGTCTGTGAAATTTGGTGAGAATCAGAGTTTATTTGACGTGATTCGGACGTCCGGTTGAGAAATAGTGAACTTTAAGTGTTCTTGAGAAAAATGATGAGTTTTGAGGTTTAATTCATAGTTCTACATGTTATTTTTATTATTTGATCGCACGAGAAAGTCCGTATGATGTTTTTAGACTTGTGTGCATGTTTGGTTTAGAGCCCCGAGGGCTCGGGTGAGTTTCGAATAGGCCACGGAATGTTTTACCCTTAGGAAGGTTATTGGTTTTCTATTTTCTGGTGCCCAGGTATTTAGTGCTTCGCGTTCGCGTAGCATCTATCCCGAACGCATAGATTAAAAAATTTAGCTGGGCCTTTTTATTCTATGCGAACGTGGGACCCCTGACGCGAACGCGATGGGCTGGGGGGAACCACGCGAACGCGTAGTCTAATGGAACTGGGGGGAGAGGAAACTGACTTTCTTCTATGCGAACGCGGCCCAGTGACCGCGAACGCGAAGTCCAACAGGCCTGACTCTATGCGAACGCGGGCAGGCCCACGCGAACGCGATGAAGGCCTGCCCAACTATATAGAGTCAATTTTAAAAACGGGCAGAACCCTTTTCTTCATATTTTTCGAACTACCCAGCCCTAAGACGATTTAATTCACCAAAGTTCATCCCCAAATTGTAGGTAATCAATTCTAAACTCTACTCTTTCAATTATCCAATGTTTTTCATCACATTTAAATCAAAAATCAAGAATTTTCATGGTAAAAATTGAGAGTTTGGGTAGAATTAGGAAATTTTTTAAAAATGGTATTTTGACCTCGAATTGAGGTCGGATTTCGAAACTAATTGCGTATCCGGGCTCGGGGGTGAATGGGTAAACGGAATTTGGTCCGAACCCCGAGTTTGGACCAAGCGGGCCCGGGGTCGGGTTTTACATTTTTTGAGAAAACTTAAGAAAACCATAATTTTTCAGTAAATTTGGTTCATTTAGCATTTATTAATGATATTAAACTAATTATGATTAGATTCGAGTGTGTTGGATGTGAATTCGAAAGGAAAAGCGGAAATTGAGCAGTGAGTGGCCTGCGGAATCGAGGTAAGTGTTGTGTCTAACCTTAGATTGAGGGAATAGGTGTTGTGTGACTACTTACTACTTGTTTTGTTGCTAAATTCAATGTATAGGTGAGGTGACGAGTACCTATACGTTGTGTTTAGGTCATACCATGCAAGTGAATGTTAATTACTGTTATTTTGATTGTCTTAAAGCCAATCATCTGTGATTATTGTTGTTATTGAAATGTTGAGAGATTTGTGTCCGGTTCCACCGAGGTGAATATTATACTGAAAATTGAGTTGAGATTGAAGTACTAAATGGTGATAGAAACCATGATGAAATATTGATTTCTTGTGAAATTCCTCTGAGAACATTGAGCTGAGATTTAAATATTAAATGGTGATAGAAACCATGATGAAATATTTATTCCTAGTGAAATTCCTTTTTTATATATGTTATTTATGATTTATTTATATTGTGAGGAAGAGTGTAAAGCACATAGGGTGATGTCGTGCATGATTTATTTATATTGTGAGGAAGAGTGAGCACGAAGGATGATGCCGTGCATGATTTATTTATATTGCGAGGAAGAGTGTAAAGCACGAAGGGTGATGCCGTGCATGATTTATTTATATTGTGAGGAAGAGTGTAAAGCACGAAGGATGATGCCGTGCATGATTTATTTATATTGTGAGGAAGAGAGTAACGCACAAAGGGTGATGTCGTGCATTCTTAAATTATAATCTGGTGAGGATGAGGGTAAAAGCACGAAGGGTGATGCTGTGTATTCTATTTATTATTTGGTGAGGCTGAGAGTGTAAAGCACGAAGGGATTGCCGTGCAAGTTTACTTCCTATTTTTAATTGCTAAAATTATTGTTGATCACTATCTGTGTTTAACTTATTGTTTTCCTCATTCCTTACGTTGAAAATTCCCCATCGCATGCTCCCTTCCCATTATTTGTTGTTATTCCTGTTAGTATGATTTCGATGTCCAGGTTTTATGTGGTATCCCGTCCTAGCCTTGTCACTACTTCGCCGAGGTTAGGCTCGGCACTTACTCAGTACATGCGGTCGGTTGTACTGATACTACACTCTGTACTCTTTTGTGCAGGTCCAGATACTGGCCAAAGTTAGGAGATCTTAGTAGCTGAGCATTTTCGTTCGGAGACACGAGGTAGATCTGTTGGCGTCCACAGATTCCTGGATTCTCCTCTTTACTTTATAGACGTTGTTTTATTTCTTTTAGAACAGAGATATATTCTTTCATCCCATTATTTGTAGTATTCTTAGTAGTTCGTGAATTGTGACACCAGACCCTAGGTAGTCTTATAGTTATATAGATTTAGTTCGTGGCTCGATTTATTTATTTGCTTAACATTTTATTTATGAGGTTATTCGTTGGAAAGAATTAGACTTAATTTACTTCAATTTTGTTTTATTGTGTTTAGATAAGTAACCAAAGGAAAAATAGCTAATCGAATTCTAACATTGTCTTGCCTAGAAAATATGGTGTTAGGCGCCATCACAAACCCTAAGGTTGAGAATTTGGGTCGTGACAATTACCCTAGAAGGGCTTATGACTTGTACTACCGGTTTATGGGATTGTATCATGTTGAGACTATTGTTTTATTTAAAAAAATTTTATTTCATGATTAATAGTTATTTAGTAAGACCTGTTATCATTTCGGCATGTGTTAGGCTTGCCTACTTTTAGAGACTACGTGTCATCACGACCCATTCGGGGGGATTTTGGGTCGTGACAGCTACATTGTACACGCAACAGTACAACAGCACTCTTGAAGCTTGCTAGAGACCGGATATTCCCTTGCATCTTTTCTCATGACCTCACACATATATAATCAACATGATGCAAGGTTTTGACCTAACACTTGCAAACCTAAATATTCATTCTCTCAAGTGTGCAGCTGCCTTTGTTTCCCTCCAGGCCATTAAAGAACAAAGATGCTACAAACAAAGGACCATATCCCAGCATGGAATATGTCTTGTGTCCTTTAGTTCATTGTGTCTTTTTCTTTTGTTATTTACTTGTATTTCTACATATCTTTGTAGAAGCATCTAGTAGGACATTGTTTAGCCATTATTGTTTTTGGTTGTTGACTAGAGTTAGTCAAGAATGTGAATTGTAATAGAATTATTACAAAGAGCTTACAATAGTGTTATAGTAAGAGGTGAGGGATTAAGAGTTTAATTTCTAGATTGAAATAGGTTGTCATCTGAAGTTTGCTCATTTAGTGAAGTCGAAATCCTACCATGTTAGGTCTTAAATTTTAATCTTGTGAGTTGGGAATTTTTCACGTAAATATTGTATGTTTTTTATTTACATTATTTATTGTGAGAGCTGATAGAGAATCAGATTCTCTATACTTTTTGATGAACCCTTAGTTTCATCATTTCTGAACAGGTTCATTCGTATCATAACTGAGCCCTGACATAAACTAGAGTAGATATAAGGATTTGGGCCGGGTAAAGTAGCAAAGGGGGGAAAGGAGGGAAGTTTCACTTTATTTTTTGCCACTGAATATTGCATTCAATCTCTTGAAATCTGTAAAGACTTAGCAAAAAATATGTCAAAATGAATATATATATATATATATATATAGGTGATATCTATTAGTTGGAAATGTTAATTCATTTACTTAAGGTACTAGAATTTCTAAGAGTCCTTTAGTCCTATCACAGATTTATATGTCACTAAAAAATATAAAATTTAACTCTATTCCTTTTGATTTTTTGTACAATATGAGTTTGAGATGAGCTTAAATGGAGTTACATGGTATGTGAGAATTCATAAAGGCAACTACGACTTGCCTTATTAATTGCTAGTAAAAGTATTATTGTACTTATTAGGCATTATTAGGACAACTTGCAGAATGGAATCAGAAAATTGAAGTTAGGATGGACAGAACAGAAAACAAGGGGTAGTATCAGACAGGAAGGAAAAAGATAAAATGGAAAAAGAGAGGAAATGGAGGATACCAATGGAAGGGCTAGTTGCTGGGACATGGAGCAAGTTGATGATGTGGAAAACAAAAAATTGAATTAAAAAATAAAAGCAAATGACTCTTGTTTGTGTTTCCAAAAATTTCAAATAATAAAATTGAGAAGAATTTTTGCATACCAAATACTTATAGGTTCTTACACAAAAGTTTAACAACAAGAGCGGCAGTCCAAGATTTGCATACTTCTGCATTATTTGGATGATAGTTGCATGGGCATTGGTTAATAAAGCACAAAGAACTGCCAGTATTGGATAATGACAGACACCAGATTTTTAGAGACGAGCTTGTAAGAGAGTAGGTAAAATATATTACATATGAAAAGACTAGTGGAACTAAGTAGGCGTTGTGGTTTAACAGGTGAAGGTGACTGAAGCAATTGACAAAGGGTGCCTCTCCCCAAGAGGATCCAAAGTTCCAAAGAAAATTTTCATAAAGGCTACCACTACTCATAGTGGAGGCAGAGGCAACAAATTCTCTCAATATTTTTTAAATGATTAGCACAATTATTTAGAATACTAGAGAGGTTAAGTCTGAATATTTCATTAGACTTGACAAACTGGTTAAAAGACACAAGGTTTCCTTCATTGCGTTGCAGGAACCTTTTGTTAATAAAAGAAAAGTAGCACTACGGAAGGAGAATAGATTTTTCTAATATAGTGGAAAATTGTAATAGAAAAATATGGGTTTTCTAGAATAGTGACTATTTGTTCAAAGTGGTTATTGATAACAAGCAACAGATTTCTTTTGAGGTTGAACATATTATGAGACAGGAGAGATCCTGGATCACTGCAGTTTATGCTAGCACCAAGTCAAGAAGAAGAAAACATCTCTGGAAAGCCCTTACCAATATGAACAACCAGATTGATGGCCCTTCGTCCATTTTGGGTGATTTTAATGTCATTATGGAAGCCAATGAAAAGAAAGGAGGACGACTTCACAGACTTAGTAAAAGTCAAAAATTTATTAATTGCGTGGATGATTGTGGCATGTCAGATGCGGGTTATGAAGAAAATAATGTCACATGGACTAATTAGAAAAAATAAAGGAAAAGGATTCTTAAAAAGCTCGACATGGTTTCTTACAATGATGCATGGTCTTCTACTTTCCCTATCTAAACTGTGTTTCACCTCCCTATAATTGGTTCTGATCATAATATATTACTCCTCAATTGCTCAGAATCAGTCACTCCGCCTATTAAATATTTTAAATTTTTAAATGTTTGGGTGAACCAGCCTAATTTTCTGGATGTTGTAAAGGGATGCTGGGATGAATATGTATAAGAGAATGTTATGTACTCTCTACATCAAAAACATAAAAGGCTATCTCACTATCTAGTAGATGGTCTAAAGAATATATGGTAATGTATATGATAATAGAAGAGCTGGAGCAGAAGATTGACCGGATGGAATTCAGATATGCTCAAGATGACAGTGAATCTAATAGGACTAGGCTTCATTATTTATATGTTGAGCATATCAGATGGATGAATATGGAGAATGTCATCCTTAGACAAAAAGCTAATGTCAAGTGGGAGAAGGAGGGAGATAGCAATACGAAATACTTCCACATTATTATTAAACATAAGAAGAGTAGATCATTATTAAACATAAGAAGAGTACATAACATCAAAAATGGCAATGATCAAAGGATTCAAGGGAATGATAGAATTGCAGAAGTAGCTGTGTCGCATTACGGCAACCTTTTTTCATAACCATCTCATAATAATAACATGAATTTCTTGAATAGATTGGATAGAATCATTACTGATGTGGATAATCAGAGATACAATAAACTCCTAGCGATGAAAAAGTGAAGGAAATTGTACTATCCCTTCGTCCAAACAATGTGGTTGGGCCTGGTGGCTTAAATGGTAGATATTACCAATCATGCTGGCATATTATTTATAATGATGTTTGATATAACGACCCGACCAGTCGTTTTGAGTTCTAGAGCGTCGTTCAACGGTTTGAGGCTATGGGTAGCTTCAGTTCAGGTATTATGACTTGTGCGTGTGGTCAAAATTGAAGTTCGGGAAGTTTGGAGTTTATTTGGGAAGAAAATTTTAATTTCGAAAGCTTCAAGTTGGAGGAATTGACTAAGATTTGATTATTGAGTAAACGGCCTCAGAATCGAGATTTAAAGGTTCCAACAGGTTCGTATGATAATTTTGAACTTGGGAATATGTTCGTATCGAGTTTTGGTTAACCCAGGAGCATTTTGCCGCCTATTGTGGGAAGTTGATACTTTGAAAGAATTTCATGAATTTGGGTTGAAGTGCATTTCATTGTTATAGATATCCGTTTGGGATTTCGAGCCTGGGAATATCTTCGTATGGTGATTCTGGTTGTAGGAGCACGTCCGGATGTGAATTTGGATGTTCGTAGGTCATTTTGGGGTCATTTGGTGAAAGTTAGAATTCAGAGGTTTTTGGGAAGTTTGACTGGGAGTGGACTTTTTGATACCAGGGTAGGATTCCGATTCCGGAAGTTGGCGTAGGTCCATAATGTCTAATGTGACTTGTGTGCAAAATTTGAGGTCAATCAGACGTGATTTGATAGGTTTCGGCATCGAATGTAGAAGTTTGAAGTTCTAAAGTTCATTAAGCTGTAATTGGGGTGCGATTCATGATTTCGATGTTGTTTGATGTGATTTGATGTCTCGATCAAGTTTGTGTTATGTTATGGGACTGGTTAGTGTGATTGAACGGGGCCTTGGGTGTGTTTCAGGGGGAGGGGAGGGGAGGGTCAATTTTTGGTTGAGCTGCTGCTACTGATTTCTAGTATTAGTGTTGTTCTTCTCGAACCTAAAGGGCCTCACGTGTTAGCGAAAAAGGAAGTTGTTCTGGGGCATTTTGTTCTACTCGTTCGTGAGTGCATAGACGCGCTCGCGAAGGGATAGCTAGTAAAGCTTCGCGTTCGTGGGCCCTATCTCGCGTTCACATAGAGGAAATGGGGGCTGGGCAGATTGTGCTTCGCGAACGCGAAGGGCTTGCCGCGTTCGCGAAGAAGGATTTCTGGGCGTGAGGTTTCTAAGCTTCGCGAACGCGAGGGAGGTGTCGTGTTCACAATGAAGGGTCACCTGGGCAGTGTTCTCTTTAATCGGGGATTTGGCTCATTTTCACTTAACTTCTTCCATGGGAGCCGATTCGGAGCAATTTTGGAGTGTCATTTTCATCATCAAGCATGAGGTAAGTGATTACTACTAGTTGTGAGTTACATACAAGGTTTATACATGGATTTAGGCATGAAAATTTGTAAAAATTTGGAATTTGGAAGAAAACCCTAGAAATTTATATTTTGGGATTTTGACTACGAAATTGGACATGGAATTTGAAATAAATTATATATTTGAGTTCTTGGGGTTATGGGTAATGTTTATGTTCGAAAATTTTTGGAATCCGGGCATGTGGGCTCGAGGGTGATTTTATAGACTTTTCGGGCGGAGTTGGAAATTGTTGTAAATTAGATTATAATGAGTATTAGAGTATATATTTATGAACTTGCACATTTATTGACTAGTTTGGGAGCGTTGGTCTTCGGTTGGAGTTGTTGAAAAGGTTTTTTGGAATAGATACTGGAATTTCGAAGCGAGGTAAGTCTCCTTTCTTACCTTGTAAGAGGGAATTAACCCCATAGGTGAATCAAATTATCATGTGCTTCTATTTGTGGTGGCTACGTACGCATGAGGTGAGAAGAGTCCATGTGTAGCTACTATTATGTTTATGGCTGGGTAGTATAGGACCCATATCATGTTGTACTTGCAATGTTTGCGCCATACTTATTAATTTAATTGTTTAAAACATTTAAAAACTCAGTAAAAGAATTGTAAAAGGTTAAATTTCAATTACTTGACCGTTAAATGAGAATTGATAATTATTTGAATATTTTCCCCTTAATAAATCTTGAATTGGTTGTTTAATGTGTTTTCTGTTTTGTGGAGCGGGTCGGGCGCCTCGGTAGCAGATAGATGCATCGATGGTTCGTGCTATTCGACCCTAGGCAATGCACAGTATAAATATTTATGTTGGATCGGGACGTAGGACCTCGGCATGATTTGCGCCTGATTGAATTGGTTGCTTTGGAATTTATAATAATTAATATGATGAAATAAATTTTGAAATTTCCAATTAACAAACGAATTGTTTACTTACTTCATGTTATTGAGTTTACAGTCGTTCTATACAATCCATGCTTAATTGTATTATCGATATTTTATTGTTAACCCATACTAAGTGTCGGAGTCGACCCCTCGTCATTATTTTTTCGAGGTTAGACTTGATACTTATTGACGCGTTGATTTATGTACTCATACTACACTTGCTTCACATTTTTGTGCAGGTCCATATATGTATAGTGACCTTGTGTCACACCTCCTTTTTCACCCCGTTAAGGGTAATAAAGGAGTTTTTCCACTTTAAGTGACATTATTCGATTTTTGGGATTTATTTTATTCAGAGTCGCCACCCAGATTTTTTATGGTGTTCCGGGACACCATTTATTTATTAGAAATCCCCAAATCGAGGAATTTTGACCCTAGGAAATTGTCTGCGAACAAGAAATCCGGGTAAGGAATTCTGTTAACCCTGGAGAAGGTGTTAGGCATTCCCGAGTTCCGTGGTTCTAGAACGGTCGTTTAATGATTAAACTTGGCCTAAATTATTTAATTACTGCTTTTGTACCTATGTGCATTTTTATATTTTACCACTTTTATTATTCTTTTGTATACGAAGAGTTCTTTTTGAGACGGGTCACGTATGCGTAAAACCCGTTTAATTTTGATACGTCAAAAATCATGTCACGCGTACGTGTACACAATTCATGACATTTAATTTATTTAAGAAAATAGTCAAAGTCGCACGAGCGCGCACTTTGGTTTTATTTGAAAGTCGGGATCACGTCATGCGAACATGTACGCAATCACGATAGTAGTTTTTTAAAAAAAAACGCGCCTAAGAGCATTTCTACGAGTATTCATTTTAATATTTGTTTGTGTTACATAAACGTATACACAATTTTAAGAAAAAGTATTTGTTACTAGGCAAGTTATTCTTTATTCAAAATTACGCGAACGTATACTTTGACTCTTAATGTGTTTTAAAAATTCTAAATATATCATCTATCTAATTAAGAATGGGTCTAAGCATTTTGCTATATTTGAAAAGGTTATTTTCCTAAGTCATTTGTAAGATTAACTTAAAAAGTATTTTTGGTGAACAAAGTATATGTTTGTCCAAGGACATGAGTTTAAGATTATTATAAGGCATGAGAATAATGGAAATTATTGTGGACAAAGTGTAGGAAACAAAGAAAAGATTTAACAGTACTAGGCCATCTTCTGAATAATACAAAATTCTCAAACAATTTTGGGACCCAAACAATTTAATAACAGCAAGCACAAACATGGACAATTATAAAAAAAAGTGAAAAAAACTAAATATGACTTTGACCCTTTTAACTTCAGTCCATTTTCACTTTGAATTCGACAAAAAATGACAGAATAATTCATAAACAAAAATACCATTTGCATAGTTATCTATAAGGACTCACTTTTACTCTTGAATCTATTTAAAAATAAAAATAAAAATCTATCCAAACAAATAATAATATACTATTTCATATATGTGCAAGATAGAAGATAGATTTAAAATAAAATGACAATCTAGTAGCTTTATAAGCGAACCAAGACAGATAATTTTAAATAATTTACTCTATATGATGACTACAATAAAATTGCTTTACTCTTAAAAGACTAAATCATTGGATTTCAAAACAAAATGATACTTCCTTTGTCGTTCCCTTCACTTGCTCTTTCAATTTTAAGACTTTAAATGTTACATTAATTTTACGACAAATTCTACGAAAAGAGAAAACCATCATTATAACTGCCTATAGCTTGAAATTTATGGAACAAAAAATATTCACTCAGATAAAGACAAAACAAAGAAAGAAACAAGAAAGCATTACATGATATATGAGAAAGACTAACCTCTTGTTTGGAGGAATATATCACTTATTTAGAATATTCTTATTTTGCAAATAGTTTAACAGCAGCATCAGCAGAGAAAAGGGACAGCAGCGAAACTCCTCAACGAACCCAAAGAATCGATGCCAAACCCGGAAAAAGTCGAGGCCAAAGTTCTGCTTTTTTTTTGGATTTTGTTCGAAACTCTCAAATGGAACCAACTGCTAAGATTTGTTCGAATCAACAAGGATCCCAGAACGCGTTACAACCGGATATTTGACCGGAACCTCGTCCGCGACCTCGCTTCACTCAACTTTGGGGCTGCTGTTTTTGTGCAAAAACAAAAATGTTTCTGGGTTATTTTGTTGTTGTTTTTGCTGGGCTTCAGTGGCTTTTTGGAGCTATGGTGACTGATCTTTAAGGTAAAAAAAAAAGGCTTGGTTTTAATGGTGAAGGGAGTTGGATAGGGAACGACGCTTAAGGGGAGGGATCTAATTCCGGTGAGGGAGGAGTTGTGGGGTTGGAACGGTGCTGGTCTAGGAAGATGGGGTTTGTTGCACCATTGCTCTCTCCTTTGTGTATTTCTTTTCCTCCTCTTTTTAAAGAAATTTTGGTGGTTTTGTTCTTAGTTGCATTTGGAGTGGGGAACATGGGTTTTGAAGTTGGAGGTTGGGGATGGTGGGAGAAGAAACGTGAGGGAGTGGAAAGTTTGGGAGGTTTTTATTTTATTTTATTTTAATTCTTTCTTTTTTTTGTTATTTATTTATTTAATGAATATTTTTGTTGTTTTTAATTTTATTAAATAAAACCTATTAAGAGTAAGATAAAATTTTAAAATATTAAGATTAGACCTAAAAGTAATATTTACACCAAAATAATACAGAATTTGGGTGTGGTCAAAAATTAGTAGTTCACAGCATGCCCCTCTTTGCTTGAAAACATGAAGAGTTTTCAGGCAAAGAAAAATGAACATAGTGACTAATTTTTTACCTAACTATTATTGAAATGGAAAAGAAAATAAAAGAAAAAGATGTGACCGAACCTTGGTTTTAGGCTGCCTACATATCCCGGGTTATAAGGGAATCAAGTCACGGGTAGTTCAAGTGAAATAAGAGTGATGGAGTATTCTTAGAGGGAGTGTCTAGTGAAGTTCCGTCGAGGTTACGATCCGGAGTTCCTACTATTACATCAACATGAAAAGAAAATTACATACTCTTGAAATATAAGAGTTACAAAATTCTTATCTAAATGCCATCTGGAGTCTTGTCTTGATTGATCTTGACTTGCTTCCTTCATTGACTTTAGAGTGAAACTTGATGTTCTCCGATATAACAGACTATGAAATATTCTCACAGGCTTGTTTTTTGATCAGATGATGAGAAGATGGATCTTGATACTATATATCTCCGCGTACATTATGTCAAAGCTGGTTGCGGCTGGTATCAAGACCAAACATTCCATTTTGCACATCCGATCTGTGCTTTGCAGAAAAACCTACAAGCTATCACAAACAAACAAAACGAACAAAAATTTCTGCCCCAGTTTGCACTAGGAAATTTTTGTGGGTTATTGAAAACACATTAAACTATCTTTGCTATTGAAGAATAAAGAATTGGAAAAGACACTTTTTTTTATATAAATAATAGGGGATTTCGTACCCAGTGTTAACAAGAATGAAGGCAACCAGGGGATGTAGTAGCATGTGTTGATGATAAGATAAGGCTCGTGGAACTATATGATGCTACTAGGGAATGTCGTACCCTATGTTGGCAAAACAATGCAGCCAGGGGATGTAGTACCCTATGTTGGCAATAAGGTGAGGCTCATGGCTCACTGTGATGCTACTAGGGAATGTCGTACCCTATGTTGGCAAAAAGTAATGCAACCAGGGGATGTAGTACCCTGTGTTCCAGGGGATGTAGCGCCCTGTGTCGGCAATAAAATGAGGCTCGTGGCACTCTGAGATGCTACTAGGGAATGTCGTACCTTATATTAGCAACGAGAAATACAACCAGGGGGTGTAGTACCCTGTGTTGGAAATAAGATGAGGCTCGTGGCTCTCTGACATGCTACTAGTGAATGTCGTACCCTATGTTAGCAATGAGAAATACAACCAGGGGATGTAGTACCATGTGTTTGGCAATAACATAAGCCTTGTAGTATTCTGAGATGCTACTAGGGAATGTCGTACCCTATGTAGGCAGAAAATAATGCGACCAGTGGATGTAGTACCCTATGTTGATAATAAGATGAGGCTCGTGGCTCTCTGAGATGCTACTAGGAAATGTCGTACCCTATGTAGGCAGAAAATAATGTGACCAGTTGATGTAGTACCCTGTGTTGAAGATAGGGTATGGATTCCCTATAATGAAACTAAGAATAACTGATTACATGTATATTAGAAGAAAACTAAGGATTTGAGAACTTCACTTGGTGATGTTCGTCTTTTCATGACCTGTTTCCTAAAATTGTTCTGTTCCTGTTCTGAACAAAGAAAAATTTGTTAGTTTTAAAATGGTGGTCAGTTTGTGGCCTTGATTTCTTGGGCGACTTGACCTTGCATCCATTACACTTGTTAGAAACACTAACTCCATCTATGGTCGTACAAATTGCCTGGAGATTCTGTCATTGTTTCTGGAGATCTTCTTTCTCAATATTAAAACCTGACTATTTTGTGCCTATCACCATTTGTGTTTATGGTGAAAACAACCTTGCTCCCAGAACAAGTTTTAACTGAGTAACTTTTGTTAACTCTTGACACATTGTTTCGTCCTTCAAGGAAAATCAAAGGTGGATTTATGCCTTTGCCTATGTTGTTCATGACCAAAAAGTTTTGCTTCATATAACAGGAAAACAATAACCAATTTTGGGGCCTTTTCTTTGATTTGCTTTGACGAAATTAGGCTGAGAAGGACTCAAAAAGAATAGTACGAAAGAAAACAAGAAGGTGAAATAATAGGTGTTACAACTTAATCAAAAAGTGTCCCTTTCAGGGGAAAAAATAAGAAAGGACTTATCTGGAGGAATATGCTGACTTCAATGAACATGACATGCACTTTGGACTAGATGCCCGATCCGTTTGAACCGTCTAATTCTCAAAATCTGTTGTAAACTTCACTTTGAAGCTGAGTTCTTTGTCTTAACCATGCTTGTGTCGGGGTATATGAAGGCCTAAATCGATCAACGATGCCCTTTGTGGGTTTTCACCAATTGACCTTTCTCATTTGTCTTTCTCTCAACTCATTATCTCCTTATAATGCCCGTGAAGGTTTTCACCAATAAGACTCTCTCATTTGTCTTTCTCTCAACTCATTATCTCCTTATAATGCCCGTGAAGGTTTTCACCAATAAGACTCTCTCATTTGTCTTTCTCTCAACTCAATATTGCCTTATAGTGCCTGTGAGGGTTTTCATCAATAAGACTCTCTCATTTTATTTCCCTCTCTTTACAATGGCCGAGGCATCA
This sequence comes from Nicotiana paniculata, assembly GCA_005239505.1. Classification (NCBI taxonomy): domain Eukaryota; kingdom Viridiplantae; phylum Streptophyta; class Magnoliopsida; order Solanales; family Solanaceae; genus Nicotiana; species Nicotiana paniculata. The sequence continues at coordinate 144,092 of ML304164.1, forward strand.
CCGTAATATACCAACTTAGTGTTCTCGATAGTTGATCAGAAGGTCTTAAAAGGGAAAGGTAAAAAGAACTATTCAACTGTATTACAACTTTTGGAACCACTTTGACGGAAAACCGTCGAAAAATAAAATAAAATCATGCCCCAGTTTCTTTGAATACTGGGAAATGTAGATTTTTGTTTTAGTGTGACCGAACCCCAGAGCAAAGCTGCCTACGTATCCTTTCGGAATCAGGTCAGACGTAGTTCAAACAACATGAACTCGTTCTTTTTTTTCTTTTTTTTTGTATTTCTTTTTTTTTTTGTATATTTTTTTTTAGTACATTGGTTCCAAAAGAAGGGAAAACAAAGAAATATAAACAAATCTTCAAAGGGCTAACTAGGGTTAACAGTGTTTGGGTAGCGAGAATGATATGCTTTCGTCATCCCAACCTGAGAATGCTAATATAAAAATGCCCCAACAGAGTCATGCCAGACATAGTATCTCTTGACCGCATCCTCGTTGACAGATATGTATGTCACCTTTCCTTCTATATCTGCCAAGTGTAGAGCTCTTTTTGACAATACTTTCTTGACGAGGTAAGGACCTTGCCAATTCGGGGCGAACTTTCCTTTTGCTTCTTCCTGGTGCGGAAAGATACGTTTCAAGACAAGTTGTCCTACTTCAAACTGTCTTGGGCGCACTTTCTTATTGTAAGCGCGTGCCATTCTTTGTTGGTATAACTGACCAAAACAAACTGCTGCCAAACGCTTTTCATCAATTAAACTTAACTGTTCCAGTCGGGACTTGACCCATTCAGTGTCCTCAATTCCTGCTTCGACAATGATTCGGAGAGAGGGAATCTCAACTTCCACAGGTATGACTTCTTCAGTGCCATGAACCAATAAGTAAGGCGTTGCGCCAACTGATGTACGGACAGTTTTCCGGTATCCCAAAAGAGCAAAAGGCAGTTTCTCGTGCCATTGTCTAGACCCTTGGACCATCTTCCTAAGAATCTTCTTGATGTTCTTGTTTGCAGCTTCAACAGCTCCATTAGCTTTGGGCCGGTAAGGAGTAGAATTGCGATGCTCCATTTTAAATTGTTCGCATACCTCCTTCATCAGATGACTATTCAAATTAGAAGCATTATCTGTAATAATAGTTTTTGGAATACCGAAACGACAGATGATGTTGGAGTGAACAAATTTTACTACTGTTGTCTTGGTAACCGCTTTCAATGTAATAGATTCCACCCATTTGGTGAAGTAATCAATTGCAACCAAGATGAATCTATGCCCATTTGAAGCTTTTGGCTCGATTGGGTCGATGACGTCCATTCCCCAAGCAACAAAAGGCCAAGGAGCCGACATAGGATATAATTCTGAAGGGGGCGAGTGAATCAAATCGCTGTGGATATGGCACTGGTGGAACTTGCGAACAAAATGAAAGCAATCTCGCTCCATAGTAAGCCAATAATATCCTGCTCGAAGGATTTTCTTTGCTAGAACATACCCATTCATGTGCGGACCACAAACTCCCGAATGCACCTCATTCATAATGATTTCAGCTTCTTTGGCATCCACACATCTCAACAAATTCAAATCCGGAGTTCTTTTGTATAGGATTTCCCCACTCAAAAAGAAACCATTAGAGAGTCGCCTAATAGTTCTCTTTTGATCCCTATTAGCGTGCTCCGGATATTCTCTTGTTTCCAGATACTGTTTAATATCGAGGTACCATGGTTCACCATCTAGTTCTACTTCAATTATATTGCAGTAACCATGTTGACCCCGAACTTGAATTTCCAATGGGTCAATGTGAGTATTACCCGGATATGGAAGCATTGAGGCCATGGTGGACAAAGCATCAGCTAATTCATTATGAAACCTGGGAATGTACCTGAACTCGATGGACTTGAACCTTCTGCTAAGATCTTCAACACATTGTCTATATGGAATGAGCTTGATATCTCGAGTCTCCCAATCACCTTGAGCCTGCCGAATAAGCAAATCTGAGTCTCCCATCACCAACAGTTCATGCACATTTAGATTTATTGCCATGTTCAGACCCATGATGCAAGCTTCATATTCTGCCGTGTTGTTTGTACAGAAGAAACGAAGTCGCGCCGTAGCTGGGTAATGTTGCCCAGTAGGTGATATAAGAATTGCTCCAATCCCTACGCCTTTGATATTGACAGCCCCATCAAAGTATAGTTTCCATGTTTGACTTTCATCTTGGACTACTTCTTTAATTAAATTAACCTCTTCATCTGGGAAATATGTGTTCAAAGATTCATACTCATCATCAACCGGGTTTTCTGCCAGATGGTCAGCCAAAGCTTGCGCCTTCATGGCAGTACGAGTGACATAAACAATATCAAACTCTGTGAGCAGGATTTGCCATTTTGCCAATCTGCCTGTTGGCATCGACTTCTGAAAGATGTACTTCAGGGGATCCATACGGGATATGAGATAAGTTGTATAGGCCAAAAGATAATGCCTAAGCTTCTGCGCGACCCAAGTTAAGGCGCAACATGTCCTTTCCAAAAGAGTGTATTTGGCCTCATAAGGGGTGAACTTTTTGCTCAAATAATAGATTGCTTGTTCCTTTTTGCCCATAGAATCATGTTGACCCAGAACACAACCAAAAGAACTATCCATTACTGAAAGATATAAAAACAGAGGCCTACCAGGTTCCGGCGGGACCAAAACAGGGGGATTTGACAAATATTCTTTGATCTTATAAAAAGCTTCTTGGCACTCATCTGTCCACTTGATAGTATAATTCTTTTTTAACAACTTAAAAATAGGCTCACACGTGGTTGTAAGCCGTGCGATGAACCTACTGATGTAGTTCAACCTCCCAAGTAAACTCATGACTTCTTTTTTATTCTTTGGGGCAGGAAGTTCTCGAATAGTCTTTATCTTTGAGGGATCTAACTCAATGCCCCTTCGACTAACTATAAAACCCAAAAGCTTCCCAGAAGGAACTCCAAATGCACATTTGGCCGGATTGAGTTTGATATTGTGCCTCTGTAGCCTTTCAAAGAACTTTTTCAAGTCTTGCACGCGGTCATCTTGTGTTCTGGACTTAATGATCACATCATCAACGTACACTTCAATATCTTTGTGCATCATGTCATGGAATATGGTAGTCATGGCCCTCGTGTAAATTGCCCCTACGTTTTTCAAACCAAACGGCATGACTCTATAACAATATGTTCCCCATGGAGTTGTGAAGGCGATCTTTTCTGCATCTTCCTCATCCATCAGAATTTGGTGATATCCGGCGTAACAATCCACAAAAGATTGGATCTCATGTTTNTATCCATCAGAATCTGGTGATATCCGGCATAACAATCCACAAAAGATTGGATCTCATGCTTAGAACAATTGTCAACAAGGATATGAATGTTGGGTAAGGGAAATTTGTCCTTTGGGATTGCTTTGTTTAAATCCCTATAGTCAACACAAACTCTGATTTTTCCATCCTTCTTTGGCGCTGGCACAACATTTGCTAACCATGTGGTATATTTGACGACCCTGATTACATTTGCATTTAGTTGCTTCGTGATTTCTTCTTTAATATTATCACTCATGTTTGTCTTAAACTTCCTTTATTTTTGCTAGATTGGTAGAAAATTAGGATATGTGGGAAGCTTATGAACTACTAAATCGGCATTCAAACTCGGCATGTCATCATACGACCAAGCAAATACATCTCTATACTCGAACAAAACTTGAA